>RJWK010033167.1:0-23276 GCA_004363435.1 Platanista minor | reverse complement strand
GGGAGGAAGCAGTGAGGACGAAGGGAGGAAGCAGGGAGGGAGGAAGCAGGGAGGGAGGAGGGAGGAAGCAGGGTGCAGGCAGCATGGGCAGCAAGTGAAGCCACAGAGAGGACTGTTTTCCAGTAAAACTCCGCTTACACAGAAAGGCCTCTGGAGTCAGCCAGCCCTGCTCTAGATCATTTACTGCCCAGAAGCAGCTCTGTTCCACCAGCAGATTTGAAGGCACAGGTCAGGTTTCCGAATGTGGAGCGTGTCCCCCTGCTGAACTGCACTGGGAAACTCGGTTCCAGAGGAAGGGCTCACAGAATAAGGTAGCCGCCCCGGGGAACCACGTGAGCTGTGGGTCCAGGTCCTTCATACCTTCCGCACTCAGCTTCACAACAACCTACGCATGTGCTGTGTTATTTCCCTCTTTTTCAGACAAAATTGGGGCTTGAAAGACTTCAAATTGAACTTGCTGAAGTCCATGTATGTTAATAAGCAGACCTGGGACTTCAGCCAAGACCAACCGGCTACCCCCTGAAGTAGCAGCACGGCCAGTGTGCATTAGGTGTGCTGACCTGTGCCGATTCCTCACCCACCAACTCTGGGAGTTCATTCCCATTGCGTGGCTTTGCCCCTTCAGGCTGCATTATTTTGACATATAGTCAGCCAAGAAATTTAGGTGAAATAATTCCCTTTTCATCATCTGTGAATTTTAGATTTCACTTGGTACAACTAAAAATCTTATTTGAAATCCATAAGAATTCGGTTCAGTTGAGTCTGATTCACTGTGTGCAAGGCAGCCTCTTAGCTCGTGGGGATGTGACGAACCAGCCCCCTCTGACCACCTTCAGAGACTTGCAATGCCACAGACTGAATGCTTGTGTCCCCCAAATCCATGCTGTGAAGGGGTAACCCCCGTGTGGTGGTGTTGGGGTGATGAGGTCATGACGGGGGACCCCTTTGATGGGATCGGTCCCCTGACAACAGGGACCCTGCATGGCTCTCTTTCCCCGTCTGCCACGGGAGGACAGCCTCACCAGACATGGACCCTGCCCTGGTCGTGGACGTCCTGCCTCCAGAGCCCTGAGAATCTGTGTCTGCTGTTACAAACCCCCCGGCATGGGGTGCGTCACTGCCGTGGTCTGAAGGCACTGAGACACCGTCTGGTCAGATGCTCCCACCTGTCCTGGTGCTGGAACGGCAGACGTAACCTCCAACTTTATAGTGAAGTATGTGCTGATCTCCTTTCCTAGCACTTTCTCGAATCCGCCAGGTCTTAGACAAGGTGTCACGGAACAAACAGAGGATGGGAGATGAGTGCTCCCCTCGGCCACGGCAGCCTCACCCCCCAAAGCTGCAAGCTTCCAGGACAGCCTCTGTCTCCACCATGTTTTCGCTTCTGCCCTTTGTACCTTTCCCCCAACCATGCCCGCATGTCTGGACAGCCCCTCCGTGGGTCACTGCTGATCCCTTGGGAGGATGCAGAAGTGGGGTGTGGATGACCCTCACAAGAAGCCATGCCCTCTCGTGACAAAGACACAAAGGGAAGGTCCTCACAGTGACTGGTCCCAGCAGTGACCTCGTCCTCGTGGCTGGGCTGTCTTCCATGTTGATGAGAACACCCTGGTGGGAGAGAATCGAGTGGCCCAGACTTGCCCCGAGGACAGGAGCGAGAGCTCTAGGATGAACCCTGCATCTCCAGGGACCCGTGCCAGGACTGTCATCCCAGAGAGAAGGCAGGTGATGGGTCCCCCGCACAGTGGCGTGAAGATGCCCCATGAACTGCTTAGCTCTGCCCCTGGTACCCAAGAAGTCCAAGAAATGCCAGCTGTTGCTTCCCCAGAAAACAGTGATGAATGAATGCTGCCTTGATCCCCAGGTGTGTAGGGAAGGAGGCTGAGGAGGGACCTTCCTCAGTGAGGCCCTTCATGCTGGGCCCTCTGAGCTGAAGCGACCACCGGGTGGCCATGGCTGGGGAAGGGGTGAGAGCAGGGCCTGGGAGTGGCCTCCTGAGTGGATTCAGGTGAGAAAGCTGTTTGCACAACAGGCATGAGAGATAGATGTGGTCCAACGTCCACCAGGTCTGGAGGCCATGTCCACTGCCGAGTGTGTGTGTGTGGATGGCTTTTTGAGTAAAGTCAAAGTGGAAAAGACAAAGGGCTGATGTCTCCAGGAAAGATGAGCATTGATTTCTGCCCGGTTTCATGGCAACTGTCCATAGAGTTAAGGGATACATTTCTGGAAGGAGAAAGGCGTGAGAAGTGGGGGAAACAGCCATAAAGGGTTAGGGGTGTAGCCAGAGGGGTGTAACCTCACCCCTGTGAGACCAGAGTGTAGACTTTACATGTGAAAGCGGTGAGGTGGGGTGGGGTGAAGTTGCTGTGTAGGTGGCGGACGTTTGGTTCAGTGATTTGGAGTCGAGGTGGCGGTAGTGGACAAAGGAGCAAATACACAAACGGGGCCGCTTCTTCGTTTTGTATCACGATGTCCTGCCATGGCTGGAGCCAGGAGAATGGCAGAAATACCAGGGAGGCTCTAGAAGTTCAAGCTCAGCCTGGGACAGCCCAGCCTGGATTCTTAGGGCAAAAAGTGCAGGTTAAACAAGCACTTCAGAGACTCATGTCCAGCTGCCTCTTTTCCCTCCAGGTCACATGGGTGGCTCCTGCTGGGAATGGAACGCTGGGTCCTGAGGGGCCTTAGAGTCCAAAATACGAGGAAGGAGATGAGGGCGATTGATCAGCCAGGCAGCAGAAGGGGAGAGGCTGACCAGCTGCCAACAAATGCGGGACAGCCAAGCAGAGAGCAGTCAGGGTGCAAAATCAGAAGTACTTATCGACAGGTGAAAATGCAGAAAAATGCTTGGAGAGCCCAAATGCCAGGGACCAAGAAAAACACCGTCACAGCGTCTGAGGGGCAAGTGCAGCCTCTGGAGGACATGGTCAGAGTCCTGCATCGATGCCGCCTTCCCACAGAGAAAAGGGAGGTTACTCACGCAGCTCCTGTCACTTCAGGGAAGCTCAGGGGCCTGAGACCTGGGAGCAGGCTGGGGCCAGCACAGGGGATTCCACAGGAAGGGCCCGAGCGGGTGGTAGTGCCTGGGGGGCAAGTCGTGAAGTTTCTCGTGAAGTTCCTCTGGCTGCAGTCTGCACAGTGGCTGGAAGTGAGGAGACTTCCAAGAGCTGGAAGCCCAATTACGGTTCCACAGATGACCCACAGATGATACGCAAATCCTGGACGTTTCCAATTTGAGATCTTGCAAAAGTTCCTATGACAAATATATGATTCACTAGCTCTGTTTTGAAATTGTAACCATGTGTTTATTCACCATTGCTCTCCTGTTGCAAGATCAGAGAAAAGCAATGTTTTATGTATCCCTTTCCCATCACAATTGTACGGTACAAAAGAAATGGCCGTAGTTGAAAGGAAGGGAGGGGGAGGAAGAAAGAAACAGATCAGGTACAAAAAGCAAACAAAGGAAAAGAATACCTTTCCGAGTTTGCTTAAAAGTTTTAAAGTGACTCACGGGGAATAATCTTAAGCTGAAGCTACTGACAAACATCTGGCAGGTCGTGGGTTAACTCAGAAGGAAGAAGAAGTGCTTCAGACCAGCACCGATGAAATCCTGGAATTCTGAAAGAGGATTTCCTGGAAGGAGGGCTGGATACTGGCATGGAGCTCATCTGGGTGCAGTTTACATTCTTCACATTAACTAATTTTGACTTTTCACTCTTACAAAAGCACTCCATGTCCATTGCAGAAGAGCAAAAAAGATACAGATCAACAGTGAAGAGAATTAAAAAGTCCCATAACCTTACCACCCATCACGAAGTGGCCATGGTAAATATCTTTCTAGACATTTTCTGTATGTCTATCTACATCTATCTATCATCTATAGATATGATTTTATATATATATACACACACACACACACAGAGTCTTCTAATGAGTGTGTCATCTTAAAAACAGAAAATTGCACGTGTAACATCAAGAACTGTTGTCCCTTCGCCAGGCAGGGGTGGCAGGGCCCCGTGTGAGCCAGGCACCGTCGTGCATGCTCTCTGTTTACTGAACAGTCGCTACCTCCTAGGTGTTATCACGATCCCGCTTTGCCACGAGGGGTGGGGCATGGGGGCGTTATATGGCCTGGCCAGGGTCACTCGGAATTAAGTGGTGGGGCTGGAACTTGAGCCCAGGCCGTCGGCTCCAGCCTCTGGAGCCTAGACTCCTTCTCGGGGCACTTTATAGCATTTAGTGACTTTGTAGTATTTCATCATATTGACATGCCATAATTTATTTAAACATTTATTTTTCTTGTTTCAGTGTTTTCCCTATTATAAAGCACAGTGCAAAGAACATCTTATAGCCCAATGTTTGCCTATGAACTAAATGATTTCTCCCAAATCCAGCAGTTAATCCACTGGACCAAAGGTCGCTGTGCTCTTGAGAGTCTGGCATCAGTGCTGACCAGCTGCTTCCCAGAGGGGACAGAGAGCCTCCCACTCCAGGCAGCAGCCAAGATGCCTCCCAACTCCGTTAACGGATGCGTAGAAGCGTGTTTGGGGGAACTCTTGGCACTCGTTCTCAATCTAGAGGCCATACTTCCCTGAAAAGCAAGTCCCTTTTTCTCCCCAAAGAGACCTTCAACCAGGCTGCACCTTTCAGCACAGAGCCAGGAGGGAACGTGAGGAGGATGTGGCCCGTTGGCGCCACACAGATGCCCACCCAGTCCATGGTCTGTCTCCATGTGTGTCAGGCAGTGTGGCCCCACCCTCTACACCCCGGCGTGAGACACCCTGCGCTCGGCTGCACGGGGAGAAGCACGCTTGGAGGGGCAAAGGTCGAGGGGCGCTCCGTCCCCAGGGGCTGAGGCAAGGCCACTGCACCCCCATCCGCGGGCTGCACCCTGGGCGTCACCCTCGTCCCACAGCCCCAGCAGGGCGGCAGATGCCCCTCTTGCATCCCGCTGGCCCCAGCTCACTCTCCTGTCCTCTGCGCGAGACTCGGGGCCAGAGGCTGGGCGGGCAGTGTTAGGGGGCGGCTGAGGAGCCGTCATCACCACGGCGTCCAGGGGGGCAGGGCGGGACCTCAGTGCCTGTCCCCTCCCATGAGAGTGGCTGCTATGCTTCCCTTCTAACAAAGTCAGAGGCAGGATGACGCCAGGCAGAGACACAGCTCCCAGAGCCTGAGTTGCAAGGGCCTCCCTCCAACTTTTCTTGATTCGCGCCAGAGCTCGCTTGGCCAGGGTTGTGTGAGTTCTGAGGACTGCCTTCCAGGCCCTGGAGATGGCTGTTTACCCACCAGGTGGTGTGGAGCATGGAGGGCGCTACTGGAGGGGAAGTCACGGGCCCCCATTAACTGCTTCCCGACCCTGTCTTCTTGAGACGCAGACGGAGCCTTCCCTTGTAACCGCATGGGATTTACCGAATCCATCCTGGACGGAGGACCCTCCATCTGCAGGGTCTTCCTGCAATCTCACGCCCCAGCCCCGAGCACCAAACCCTCTCAGGCTGGCTGGCAGCCCCACCCTCGTGCAAAGGAGCTTCTCCACTTACTCTTTCTGCAGTGAAGTGAGCTCCGACCTGGGGAGTTTGCATCCTGTTTGCAAACAAACTAAAAGTTCATGGAGTTTAGGTGGGAACTGGCCTTCAGTCGCAGCAGCCAAGTGTCCAACCCTCCTATGGAAGCTGTAATTCTGTAAACTTTCTACTGCGGTCCACATGGGGAGGCAGGTAGGTGTGACCTCCCCAGGGTACCCCATCCTTGGGCACAATGGAGAATTTGAGGATATTTGTCTACAGGTCAGTGCAGGCCTGGGCCGCTTCCCCCCACCCCCTGTCTCCCCTCCTCTGGGCCAGAGCATCCATTCCGTCACAGCATCCTTCCACCACACCTGAGCTCAGAACCTCCCAGGAGTTTTGGCCAAGGACACAGGTAGACTCTGACCTGTCCGCTGGCCACAGGGCCATGGAGCCGCAGAGACGGGAAGTCTGACAATGTGCACAGGAATCTGGCGCCCTTAGATCCCGCGATTCCTATTCTGGAACTGCGGCAACAGCCAAGAAAAGTGCTGAGAGACGCCTGGGCGCCCAGCCACGAGGGGAATGTCAGAACCTAACCAGAAGTAACCTGACATCTCCAGGGCCCAGAAGGACAACGGGGCATCCAGCTGGCCCCAGGCAGGTGGGGAGGTGGAGGTGCAGGAGGACACAGCAAAGAGCACGCTCAGGTGCGCCCACCCTCTACACTGTCCCCGGGACGACCATAGCCATGCCCGAGAGGGTGCCCGGTGTGGAACGCCTACTTTCTATTTTAAACCTTTTGGAATTACCTTCGCTTTTTTCATGCCAATTTATTTACTTGTATAATATGAAAACCAAGCATAAGTTACTTAAAATAAGACAGATGTTTAAGCTACTAAAACTAGTTTAACGTGCCCAACCTGCCCTTGACAGAGTCGTCTCTGCTCGCGTGGGTTCAGCCTGGGAAGCTCCACACAGGATAGGCAACCCCCTCCCCTGCCCACCGGCAGGCGCCTGGCCTCACTCCACCCATCACCCCCTCAAGCTGCTTTCTAAGTTTCCATTTTCTCTGTGTTTTCACCCGTCTTTTCTTTCTCTGTTGTCACGACACAACTCACTCTCGTGGAGAAAGGAGGCTGTGAGGGCGGCCAAAAGCCTACTGATCTGGGCCGCCAGCCGTCTGTCGAGGGAGCTGGGTCAGCCAGGGAGGAACCAGCCCCCGGGCTCTCGCCGTCTGAACCTGCGCAGTGGGCGCCCTGGTCCCCGTTTGCTGTGGGAACTCCTGCCAGTGAAGGGAATGGCCTTCAGTCCCCAGACGGTCTTATCTGCAGGTTGTGGGCAGTGCTGCCACATTACAAGCCCTGGAGGTAGGTCCAGGCGTGGAAACCGCGGGGCCCTCCAGGCTTCAGGGCCAGAAGCCCAGCCCGGTGCTTTCCTGAATCTGCCATCTCAGTCTCTGGCGCAGAGCTGTGAGGGGACCCGTGGGCGGGTGGGCGGGAGGCAGACAGAGTGGGAGTCGGGCTGCCGGGGCTGCCGAAATCCAGGTGGCACTTTCTCAGGCATGAGCCCACCCGAGCGCGGGGGGCAGAGCCAGCCGAGAGGCGACCGAGAGACAGCAAGCGTGTCGGTGGAGATGCTGACACGCGGCCACGTGGCCACAGGTGTGCTGGAGCTGCTCTGGCCGGATGCTGCCAAGGGAGCACAGCCTTCCTGGAGCCTCCCCGGCGCCTCCCCGGCACAGCCACTGCCGACTCGGCCGGGGAAGACGGGACAGGGGCTCACAGACCACGGCCACTTCCCAAACACAGAGATCCAGAAGGAAAATGGAGCCTGGGGGAGGAGGACAGGAGAGGGCCCTGCCGTCCCTCCAGCAACGCGCTCAGCGGGCCGCCCACTGCGGAGACCCGCCCCCTCCCTGGCCGTCCTTGCGAGTGGTGGCGGCAGCCACCCTCGTAAATCTGCCGGCTGCTGACAGCAGGCTGAGGGCCGGGAGCCGGGGCACTCGAGTAGTTGCCTCTCTGCTCGAACCTGACCCACTTCACAGCAGGCAGCTCGTCTGGCCTCGCGGGGCCACTGTGAGGCCCAACGAAGAGCCCGGGAAAGGGCAGGTGCCCTGTGGTGTTTTGTGGTCTGTCCCCAGCTCCCAGGTGAACCTTGATCCCCAGACTCCGTGGCTGCGCAGCTGAGCAGACCCCCAGTGCCCACCAGAGCCCAGACACACTGAAACCAAACCCCAAGCGGCCCCTGGGCCTCTGGACGCCACAGGCCTGGGCCCCGCTTCAGGGCCCCTCTCCCTGCTGGGGAGTCTCCTCGCAGGCAGCAGGCGGAGGCCAGGCTGCGAGGCCACAAGCGGGCCCCCAGGCCTCAGCTTCCTGGCGCAGAGCCAGCGTCAGGTGGATCCCGGGACGCTTCTCTTCCCAGGAAGGACCGTGTTCCATGGCGACACCGCCGCACATAGACCTCCAGGCCAGGCCAGGCCGGCCTCTGTCCGCGGATGAGCCCCTCCTGGGCCTGAAGGACCCGAGGGAGCGCATAGCAGGTTCTCAGCCACCCAGCCCAATAGCTGCACCCCCAGACCACGCCAGGCTCCTGAGACCTGAAAGGACGGCAAAGTGCCCAGCAGACAAGCGTCCTCTGTGGAGCAGAGGACACCTCTGCCAGCGTCCACTCTGTTCTCTGCACCTTCTTCATGGCTCCTTCTTTCTGGTCAACAGGTCCGGTGAAAACCACGGGCCTCCACTCGGGGAACACAAGGCCCCGCCCACTTCAGCCTCGAGTAGGGCAGGAGGCTGCCTGCGCTCTGGTGCTGCAGGTGGCGTTGGGAGGGGACAGCCCCCCTTGCCGCCCCGCTGGGCCCAGGACACTCTGAGTCTCCCATCCTCTGCAACCCAAGCTGGTCCCTGAAGAACGCCTGCAGTTGGGAGCAGATCAGAGGCCTTGGCCCTGCTGGGCGAGGGGCCTGTGCAAGCCTGCAGAGTGGAGGGAGCCCAGGGGAGAAGCCAGGACTTGACCAGGAGACACGCTCACCCAAACGGTGTACCTGGCTCTGTGGGGCTTTCTGCGCAGGGCATGGGGAGGGGCTCAGGGGGCAGAGCCTGGATCCAGCCCCAGACCTGCAGGCGGACACATGGCCCCATCCCTCTGGCTCAGCTTCTGACAAAACAAGCTGGAGACACTTCAAGCCCTGAAATCTGTCCCAGGTGTGGCCTTCCCGGAAGCCAGGTGTGTGGAGGCCCCAGGTAACCCTCACCCGAATGATGAACGTGTGTGGGTGTGCACCGAGCACCAGATGCCCGAGTCAGCTTGCCCCCGGTTTCCTAGTCGCGTGCACGTGTGTGTGTGTGTGTGTGTGTGTGTGTGTGCGCGCGCACGCGCACGCACGCGTGTCTGAGTGCGCTCGAGTGTGTTTACAGCTGAGACACTTTCTGCCCCTGCTTTACTCCCGGGGTCCTTAGGGGTGTTGCTGTGTTGTTCTGACGCATGAACATTTGGAGTTGGCCGGTGGTGCCATCACCAGCCAAAACCACACAGGAAGAAGCTCCCCAGAGCCCTGGCCCCTCCCTTGAGACCCCAGGTCTCTTTTCCAGCGAGCACGGGAGGCTCACACAGAAGGGTGGGTGTGGTAGCCCCAATGTGTGCGGGCGCCTCCAGAGCTGAGCTGAGAGCCAGGCTGGAGCCAGGTGGTGTCAGTGCCCCACGAAGACACTCCTGTCTGCAGGCCAGGGCGCCCCACCTGCCCCCAAACCCAGGGTAAAGAGCTCTGTCCACGAGGGCCCAGCGGAGCACCGGCACGAGGCGGGTCCTTAAGTGTCAGCAGCGGGAGGTGGGGGGCCCTCCGCCCACTTGGCTGGGCTTCTGTCTGAGCCGCTACCTGGGCGTCATCACCTCTAACTGATGGAAGGAGGGCCCTCCTCCGCCAGCTGCTGATGTGCTGGTTGGCCTCAGTCCCACCCTCACGGCCCCTGTGCCGCCTGTTTTGTCAAGTCACGGACCCTTAACCCCCGAGGCCTCATGGCCCCTGTGGCCGGGCTGTGGCCGGCCGTGGGGTTGGATGGCGTCCCTCCCCGGAATCTGCCCCACTGGGACACGGACACGCAGGAGCACGAGGCAGGACGGAGCCCTGTGCTGAGCACCTACTGTGTGCTCCCAGTCCCCGCAGATGTCACTCACGGCGTTGAAGTGGGTTTTAGTTATCGCCCTATACGAATAAGTGGGTCGAGGTTGGCAGATGTGGGTGAACAAGAGCCTCAGGCCTGGGGCCAGGACTGGCCAGATGCTGCAGCGAGAACAGACCCGGGCCTCCTTGTACGAGGCGGCCCATCTCCCTCCTGGCCCGACTTAGGCTGGCAATTCAGCATCTCTGGGAGTGTTTCCGGACTCTGTGATGCTCAGCAGCGTCTCCCCCTTGAACAGGTCGGAAAGCGGATCAGTGGAAAGGCGGGACTCGGCCGGAGCCGTCCAGCCAGGCTGCCCCGTGGGAGCCATAGGAACAGAAGACCGCACGGTTGGGGGGCTGCGCTGGGAGCGGGGAGCTGGGGCCTCAAGCTGCGCTGAGGGGAAGGAGGGCTCCGGGAAGGACGGCGCAGGGCTGGCCGTGGCTGGCGGTCCAGGGGGAAGTGTGACTGGCTCTCTCTGGGCCGAGCTGCAGGCCCCTCAGGGCTTCATCGCTTAGGTCGCTGCACCCGACCATCTCAGCCTCCCGGGTCCCACCTCCGTCCTGCAGGGTTCAGGCCCGCGCACCCACAGGGATCCCCCAGGGATCCCTGCTCCTCCCCCAGCTCCGGGAGGAGCAACTCTGCCCCTCATCCTGCACTGCACACACTCGCTGCCGGGGCCTCCCGCCAGAGAAGAAAACGGCTCGGAGGCCCCTCTGAGAGGACCAGCCAAAGCAGCCTCATCCACACTCCTGTGCCCCATACTCTCCGGGACTTTCCCGTTTGTGAGACTCTTTCTTTTGACCTTAAACCCTCCTCTGAATCCTGGAGAGGTTTTAGTCACAGCTGGTCCTCTGCTAGGGGCACACACAGCTCTACTGTCCTGCAAGCTGCCTCTCCCGTCCAGTGAGGGACTTGCCGGTGACTGAACTTCACGCACACCAGGAGGGACAGGGCCAAGCCGAGACCAGCAGCCCCGGGGTGGAGGGGCACCCCTGCCTGACCCAGCCCCTAAATAGCGCCTCCTCCTCGGCTGGACACCACCACAGGCCACACAGAGGACAACGCCCCGCTGTCCCCATTAATGGCGCATGGAGACCACCCCTTGGACAGTGCCTTTCCTGCATCCGCAGACGCACCAGGGTCCAGGAGCCGCAGTGCTTCTCTGTGGATGGCGTCCCTCGGCCAGCGCGATTTGTGTCTGGACAGAGGCCCATCTGGAAATGGGGGAGCCTGGTTCAGATGCCTCTCCGTAAACGGCATGGCAGGAGCTCATTAGCACGAAGCCATACTGGGAGCTAAGGGGCAGCCAATCCCTTTTCTTTTATGGCTCCAAAGCTCTTTGCCAGCTTGGAAGCATTTATTTTCCCCAAAGGTCACATCTCATGCCTCATCACCCCATCCCACTGCAAATGGAGAGGCTCCATCAGGAACCCCGCTCTGGGAACCGAGCCCTAGATCCGAGTCTGGGGTCCTGGGGAAGAAACGGCCTCAATGCATTTACACGCCGTGCCCTCTGGGTGGACTCCATCTGACCACCTCCCCCCGCCCCACCCAGGCAAAACCCGCGCTGTGGCTTTTGTCCCAGACGCTGCTGGGACCCAGCGCAAGGCCTGGCTCTGCGCCGTGTTGCCCAGTCTGAGGAAGACCTCGTTGAGTTCAGTTGAGGCTGAGTGAGTGTCTGCTCCCATCTCCCTGGCCCACCCTGCTGCAGGGCATCTCCCCAGCCGCTGCCTGGCCGCCTGCACCCGACAACCTGTTGGTCACCGGCTGAGTCTGGCCTGCTCACTCCTTCAACATGGGCCACCAGGGAACTGCAAAGGAAAAGGGGAACTCGGGGAAAAGCAGGGCCCACTGCTCTGCAGCCCTCAGCATCCCCCAAGCTCAGCTCTTCCCCCAGAACCCCAGCCTGCAGCCTCACCTGGATGTGATCAGTTGAGACGAGCCATCCCAGACAGGCTGGGCCCAATCCAAGGACTGGTGTCCTTACAAGAGGGGAGACACAGATACCAGGGAGGGGCCAGGTGACCACAGAGATGCACCCAAAGCCAAAGAACAGCACGGCTTGCTGGCAGTCACCAAGGCCAGCGGAGGACATGGGTTAGAACTGAGAGAATAAATTCCTGTTGTTTAAACTCCTCGGTCTGTGGAGTTTGTTCCAGCAGCCGTGGGAACTAACACAGCCCCACGCATGCTTTCTCTTTGCCTCCAAGAGAGGCCCTGGAACCGTCTCCTGTTCGCAGCTGCTGGGGCCCCTGCTCATGGGCTGTATTGAGGGAGCCCGGGACCCTGTTCTGCCCCGTCCAGGGATGCTCATCTGTGAGGTCCCCTCTGTGGGTTGGCCTGCAACAGACCCCACAGAGGGAACACAGAGACAGGTCCACAATGAGACCTGACCTGCTGCAGATATGAAGGTTACTTAGTTCCAGGATTTCTTTGGTAGTTTAGAAGCTCCAGGACCCGCTGGCTGTGGGAAGACAGTGTGGAGCTAGAAGCTGGAGGAAGACTCTCTGGATTTCAACTGAGCTCCACCCTGTGCCTGCTGTGTGACCCTCAGTAAGCAGCTCAACCTCTCTGAGTCTCGGTTTCATGATATTCTTTTTTTTGCGGTACACGGCCCTCTCACTGTTGTGGCCTCTCCCATTGTGGAGCACAGGCTCCGGACATGCAGGCTCAGCGGCCATGGCTCACGGGCCCAGGCACTCCGCGGCATGTGGGATCTTCCCGGACCGGGGCACGAACCCGTGTCCCCCGCATCGGCAGGCGGACTCTCAACCACTGCGCCACCAGGGAAGCCCATGATATTCATTTTTAAAAGCAGTTTAACGTGACATACTATAAACCAGACATATGTAAAGTGTGTAATTTGATGAGTTTTGACAGACGTATATGCCTATGAATCCATCACCACAATGAAGAGATTGAACAAACCTATTACTCACAAAGTTCCGCTTTGTGATACCTCTGTCCTAGCCTCCTTCCCCACACTCATCCCAGGCAGCCACCAATCTTTCCGTCACGAAAAATGACTCAGAGACTCACACTCTCTTCATCTGGTTTCCTTCACTCAGTGTAATTTTGAGATTCACCGATGCTATTAACACTTGTCAATAGTTGATTCCTCCGTATACTGAGTTTACCCCACACTGTTCAACCCTTCACTTGTGGGTGAACATTTGGGTTTTCTCAGGGTTTAGTTACTACAAATGAAGTTGCTATGAGCATTCACATACAAATCTTTTCATTGACAAATACTTCAGTTTCTCTTGGGTAAATACAGGGAAGAGATGACTGGGTCACATGGGAGACACGGGTTTAACTTTTCAAGACACAGACAAGTGTTTGTATCACTTTGTGCCTGACAGTGAAAAAGTTCCCAGAGCCTCCACTGCCCCCCCCCCCCACCAGCCTGGGTACAGTGCCTCTAACTGCACTTTCCAATGTGCACAGTGGCTTTAGCTGCATGTCCCCAGTGGCTGAGGATGCTCAGCATCTTTTACGTGCTTCTTTGACATTTGTGTATCCACTTTAGTACTGTGCCAATTCACACTTTTTGCCAACTTTTACTGAGTTGTTTGTTTTCTTATAATTGAATTGTAAGCCTATACAGTTTTTATACATTCTGTACACAAGGCTTTTATCAAATGTATGATTTGCTGATGTTTTCTCCCAATAGGTAGCCTTTTATTTTCTTGATAGTGTTTTTCACAGAGAAGTTCTTAATTTAAAGAACTATAATTCATCATGTCTCACTTATAAGTCAGGTTTTTGGTGTTTGTATCTGAGAAATCTTTGCCTAAAGTCGCCAAATTTTCTCCTGTGTTTTCTTTTGGAAGTTCTATAGTTTCAGGTTTTACATTTTAGTCTATGATCCACTTTGAGTTCATTTATGTACATGGTGTAATGTATTGAAGTGATGTTCTTTTTTCAAATATGGATATCCAATTTTTCCAGCATCTTTTGTTGACAAGACTTCATTGAAATGCCTTTGAAACTTTGTCAAAATTATTCCTAGGGCTTCCCCGGTGGCACAGTGGTTAAAAATCCACCTGCCAATGCAGGGGACACGGGTTCAAGCCCTGGTCCGGGAAGATCCCACATGTCGCGGAGCAACTAAGCCCGTGCGCCACAACTACTGAAGCCGGCGCGCCTAGAGCCCGTGCTCTGCAACAAGAGAAGCCACTGCAATGAGAAGCCCGCGCACCGCAACGAAGAGTAGCCGCTGCTTGCCACAAGAGAAAGCCTGCGCACAGCAACAAAGACCCAACTCAACCAAAAATAAATAAATAAATAAATAAAATTTATTTAAAAAAATTATTCCTGGACCCTCAATTCTATTCCATTGATTCATTTGTCTATCAGGGTGCAAATACCACACTGTCCTATAAGCTTACTATAAGCGTCTAGTAAGTGTTAACATTGGGTTATGTGAGTCCTCCCATTTCCTTCTTATTTTCAAAGTTGTTTTGACCATCCTAGGCCCTTTGCATTTCCTTGTGAATTTTAGAATCAGCGTGTCACTTTCTACAAAAAAGCCTGCTGAGATTTCATAAGGGTTGCATTTAATCTATAAATTAATTTGAGGATAATTGTCTTCTGACCCATAAACACCATATATCTCTGCATTCGTTTAGAATACCTTTAATTTTTCTCAGCAATGTTTTGTCATTTTCATTGCATGTATTTCACATCTTTTATCAGATTTACCCTTAAGTATTTTACATTTTTATGCTACTGTAAATGATATTGGGATTCTAATTTAAATTTCGGATTATTTATTGCACATAAATGGAAATAAAATAGAGTTTTAGATAACAGTCTCTTTTATACTGCAAACTTGATAAACTCATTTATTGGTTCTAGTAACTTTTTGTAGGCTTCATCAGATTGTCTATGTAGACCATCATGTCCCTGGCAAATAAAAACAGTTTTACGCTCTCCCATCCAGTGTAGATATCATTTATGCCCTCTCCCTGCTGTCTTGTACCGGCTAGAACCTCCACTAAGACGTGAGTAGAAGTGATGAGAATGGACATCCTTGCCTTGTCCTGATCTTAGGGGAAAAACTACCAGTCTTTACGATTAAGTATGATGTTACCTGTATGTTTTTCATAGATGCCCTTTATCAGGTTGCTGATTATTTTTATCAGGAATACATGTCGGATTTCTTCAGATGTTTTTCCTGCATATGAGATAATCATATGATTTTTCCTTTTTAATTTTTTAATATGTGGAACTACACTGATTAATCTTAATTAAATTGCATCCTTGAGATAAACCTCACTTGGTCATGCTATATTATTACTTTTATATATTGATTTTATTTTATAAAATTTTGTTAAGAATTTGCATCTACGTTAATAAAGATTTTGGTGTATAGTTTCATTTCTTATAATGTCCTTGTGTTGCTTTGGCATTTAATTTCCTTAATAGATATAGGGATATTCATGATATCTCTTTTTAAATGAGGTTTGGTGGCTTTTGTCTTTCAAGGAATTTGTCCATGTCAACTAGGTTGCTGAATTTTTTACTTAACAAATGTTTTGTCATCTTTATCCCAGGTAATATTTTTTGCTTTGCAATCTACACTGCCTAATACTGAGTTGCTCATAATATTCCCTTATTATCCTCATGCTATCTGTGGAATCTGTAGCGATGTCACCTTTGTGATTCCTGGTGCTGGTGGCCTGTGTCTTCTCTCTTTTTTCCCTCATTAGTCTGACAGAGGTTAATCAAATTTATTGATATTTTCAAATAACCAGCTTTGGGGTTTATTGGTTTTTTTCTATTCTTTTTGTCTTTCAGTTTCACTAATTTCTACCCTGCTCTTTTTTATTTCTCTATTCTGCTTACTGTTAATTTAATTTTGTCTTCCAGTGTCTTCAGGTGGCTTCTGCCTCAGTCCTGCTCCCATCCTCTCCCAGCCGCTCCCTCCCAGGTAGAGGAAAGTGCCGACACACACCCGCCTGTTAATGCCCAAGCCTAAGACTCAGCCTCCCTGCCCCCGCCCCCCGCCCCCCATGTGAGCCATGAGCAGACCTGCTGGCTCCAGCTCAGATCAGATTCCAACTCTGGTCACGTCTCACCCTTTCCTCAAGTCCCACCCTGCGTTTCCACTTAACCTCCGCACTCTTCTCACAGCACCCAGAGTGCACCTCACAAAACATAAGCCAGGGAGCACTCCACTTAGAACCCTGAGTTGTTGTGTCAGAAGTTCAGCCAGTCCAAGGCCACCAGGATGTGAGGATGCCCAAGCCACATAGGGAGCCCACGTGCAGGGGGAGCCCACGCACAGGGGGAACGCCAGGCACAGGGGCTCCAGACAACAGCCCCAGCGGATCCTGCGCTCTGAGTCATCCCAGGCAAGCCCAGACTTATGAACAAAGAGACTTTAAGGTAATGCCAACCTTCAGTCATCTGAGTCTTCTCAGCTGAGGAGACCTTCCCGAACGTGATGGAGCAAACCGTCCCCCGCCATGCCCTGTCCAGTTTCCTACACAGAATCATGGTGGTTGTTTTAAAAAGACTGTAAATCATATCACATTATACCCCTGCTAAAAATTCTATCATAACCGTCTTACAGCTCCCAAAATGTAGTTACCAGTGACCCACAAGTTGCACGTGTAGATACATACCCAAGAGAAATGAAAACATACATTCACACAAAAATGAATACACACGCAGCATTTTTAGCAATATTAGCAGCATTATTTACAAGAGCTAAAAGTGGAACAACCCAAATGGTCATCAACTGATGAATGGATAAATAAAATAAGGTGTATCCAAACAATAGAATTAATTTGGCAATAAAATGTAATGAAGCACTGACACAACACTGATGACCCTTGAAAACATTACACTAAGTGAAAGAAGCCAGTCAGTCACAGAGGCCATGTGTCATGTGATCCCATTTATATGGAATGTGTAGAATATGAAAATTCATACAGGCAGAAAATAGATTGTTCATTCTCTAGGGCTGGGATTTGGGGAGGGGAAGAAATGGTGAGAGATGGGCAGTAGACACAAGGTTTCCTTACGGATAATGAAAGCCCTCTGAAATTAGATTGCCCTGGTGGTTTCACAACTTTGTGAATGTACTAAAAGCCACTGAGTTACATACATTAAACAGATTGTACGGGATGTGGATTATGCCTCGATAAAGTTGTTGTAATAGATTTTTACCTGTAAAGTGAAAGAGTTTTCATCATGTTCACACAGGTTCGCCAGCTCTGGGCTGCTCTACCGCGAGCCCAGTTCCTTCTCCTCCCTCCCTCACGCTCTGCTATGGCCCCTTGGCTTTGCCCCTCGGGGACGTCCCCACCACCCATCTCAGGGACACCACACTTGTCTTCTTTTTCCTACTCAGACCCTCGCAGACCAAACACTCCTTTGGTAGCGAGTGCTTCCCATAAAAACAATGTCTTTATTTGAAGGCTCTCGTGCCCTCCCCTGCACCACGCTCTTATCGGAAGCGCCGCTCCCACCCACATGTACAGACCACGTCTGCTCCTTCCCCACTCAGATGGCACCTCCATGAGCGCAGGGCTGTGCCTGGCACAGAGCAGCCTTGAAGCGTTCACAGAAACCCTAAGGAACCTAGAGGAGACTGGAGAGAACACTCACGGGCCCTCCCAGCCTCCTCTCTTCCTCCTGGGAAGATCTGCTGCCGTCTCAGTGATGATGCCTGAGGCCTGGCACCTGCAGCCTCTCCTGTCCTCCAGGGGAGAGCCCGGCTCATCCTTCAGGGACACGCCCTGTGGCCCTTTCCAGGGCTTTGAGGTGCACGTGGCCTCAAGTCAGCCCCCGGGGTACCCGACAAGCGGGAGAAGAGGCAGCCCCCAGGGTTAATCTGGGCCCGTTTCAACAGCCGCTCCTAAACGCTCTTCTCACTTAGCTGTGAAGGCCTCTGAGGCCATTGTTCAGTGCAGACCAATTGGTTATTAAAAACATTATGCACCGAGGACTGGCCACTGTGCAACTAGATATATATCTTTTTCTGGAAAAGCCTCAAGAAATGTGTTTCTTATAAGTAATTAGTATTAACTGAGCAGTATAATAGCTATCCTACTAAACTAAAAGGAAAGACATGCACGTCCCTTTGGAGGAGTGGCGCTGGGAACCGGCATCCAGCTCCCTCTCGCTCTGCCCCTGCCTGGCCTCCCAGGGCCCGGGCCGCGTTGGCTGGCAGGGAGGTCTCAGAGCAACGGACAAAGGGCAGTGGATGCCACGTCCAAGTGACCAGCGTCACGGCCCTTCAGTGGCAGACTCCCAGTTTGGACCGTCAGAGTCCTGGGGAGGCACTGGGGAAGGGAAGACCTGGCTCCTTGGGCATCCATCCCCTGGCCCATCTTGTTGGAGATCAAATTTCAGAATCTCAAGGAGAATCCAAGAAGGGACCCCTCCTCCACCTCCTGGTTCCTGTCACAGACCACTCACTTCAGCAGCCTGACCCCCAGGTCAACACCACAGATTTCCCCAGACACACACACCATACACACTCCCACACCTCATACTTTCACACGTACCACCGACACCACACATATTCACACAGGCCACACACATTCACACACCACACACATTCACACACCACATACATTCACATACCACATGCATTCACATGTACCACGTACACCACACACATACCACACACATTCACATACCACACACATTCACACACCACACACATTCACATACCACATACATTCACATGTACCACACACATTCACACATACCACATACACCACACACGTTCACACACCACACACATTCACATACCACATACATTCACACGTACCACCCACACCACACACATTCACATATTACATACATTCACACATACCACATATACCACACACATACCACACACATTCACACACCACACACATTCATACACCACACACATTCATACACCACACACATTCATATAACACACACATTCACATACCACACACATTCACATACCACACACATTCACATACCACACACATTCACATACCACATACATTCACACGTACCACGTATACCACACACATACCATACACACCACACAAACCCACACATGCCACACACATTTATACACCATACACTTTTACACACACGTTTACACATCCCACTTACCACATATATTTACACACACCACACAAACACATGTTTAAACATACCACATAGCATACGCACACAGATACATTCTTAAACACACACACACACATATACACACACACAAGAACCTAAAACAACCTCAGGCATGTAGACAAAATAACCTGTTCCTAGTTAAAATAGCTTTTTATTGAACACCTGCCTTGGGCTAAATACTCTTTTAACAATTTGGTATGCATTATTTTATTTACTCGTCTCAACAGATTCTAAGAAGAGGGCGCCGGTGTCCTGGCACTTCATAGGGTAGGAGATGGAGCCCCAGGGGTGCAAGTTCCCTGTTGAACATCTCACACCCCGTGGTGACTGAGTGACGGCTCTAACACTCAGGCCACACCCGCTCAACACCTTTCGGGACAGTCAGCTGATGAAACACACAGAATTATCTGGAGAGTGTTTTGGTTCAGAAATGACCTGCCTCTGGTGAGTAAGGATGGAGGAATGCCCACCTGAACATTTTGTTCCGTCTCTGGCTCGATTTTGCAAATGGGAAATCATGTCCTAGGGAGGAAGAAACACAGAACTGATGGTTTGGTTACAGGCTCTCTCGTTTCTGGATCGTCCACTGTGTTTATCCCCCCACTCTCTCTCCTGAAGCTCCCCACTTTCTGGTCAGAACTGGGGCCAGGACACTATCAGAGGGAAAAGGAAGGGACTTTGCCCAGAAGGCCACTACATGCATGTCCCTCACCAGCAGCCACAAGCCAGAGCGCATGTACTGAGGGAAAGAAAGCACGCGCTGACATCTCTAAAGAGACCTAAGAGAAAGGCAGACCCGCTACCAGGTGTTGTCCACTTGCCCAGAGACAGGGCGCTGCTCCCGCCAAAAGCCCACGTTCCCGCATCCCCTCCAACTGCACCCGAGCAAGCGGAGTGGGCCCTCCCTCAGTCGGAACCCTTCCAGGGCCTCCCAGCCTGGACAAGGCCCCAGGCCCCAGGCCCCGCACTGGCCGCTCCTATGGCTGGGTGCCCGCCCGCCGGGCTCCGCTCCTGCCCAGAGGCCCTCACACCCAGGAGCTCTTGACCGTCCCCCGCTTCCGTCAAATGTGCCTCCTCCCAAGTCAGACCCTGGGCCCCTAGTGCCCTCAGCGTCTAGCAATGCCCCGTTCCAACACTGACCACGCCATTTTTATCATCACCGTCATTGTTAGCTGTCTGTTTTCACCTTTAGTTTGTGAGTCCATCAAAGTCAGGGACCAGAGCTCACTTATTTTTCTGATCCAAGGGCCGAGCCGTCCTCGGTGTATCACAGGCACTTAAACCATCTTTGCTGGATGGAAGGGCTGATGTCCACACAACATGTGGAATTAGGGGTTTAAGGCTCTGGCTGGCCCAAGACTGTGGATTGTCCTTGAGGTTCACTTCGTGGGTGTCTGCACCTTCATTTTAAGGAAGAAGGTTTATAATCCAAAGGCCTCTGTGTAACTCTCATTTATCCTAAATGCCTGCGGTTGGTAATATGCCGGGATGGCATTAGGTGCTGGGCTCAGGGCCCTCACTGTGCGGTCAGCGTCCTGGAAGATTGTTGCGGGGGGGCCCAGCCCTCAACAGCAGAGATCACAGACGTGCCGTCTGCACCCAGGGCACGGGTGTGTGGGAGAGGCGGCACCCGGGTACCAAGGGGGAGGACCCCGGCAGGCGGAGGCTCCAGGGCCCAGGTGCAGAGCTTCTCGAGGTGAGGGCACCACCCCCAAACACCAGCACGTGGACTTGGGGGACGAGGGAAAGAGGGCCGGGAGTGCGACATCCCAGGGCTCTCAGCCAGGGAGCCTGGGGGGAGGGGGTGGGGGCGGGGAGGATGAGCGCTGGGGACACAGCCGCAGGGGGCGGCCCGCCCCCCTCTCCCTCCTGCGGTCCCGCAGGCGCAGAGGGAGCCCGGGCACGTGGCCCGGGGGGCAGCCGGGGGGCAGCACGGGGGCGGTCACCCTAACAGCTCCCTCAGGACGGCCACCTCCCCTGCTGAGGGCAAGGGCAGGACGGGCCCCTCGGGCAGGCGTGGCGGGGAGTCCCCCATGTGGACCCTGGGCTGAGGCTGAGCCCCAGGGAGGAGGCACGGGTGGGAGGCGCAGGGTTGAGGGTCAGCGGTCAGCCTAGAGGAAATGGAGCCGGAGTGCAGGGCGGCCTCCCGAGAGCAGGAGGCCCACGGCTTAGACCCTCCCGAGGCCGGAAAGCCAGCAAACTCCTGGAACCAAACCAAATGAAACATCCCTTGAACCTCAGAACCAGCCGTTTGCTTGTGTCCTTCTGGCCGGGGGTCAGGGGGCGAGGCTGGGGTTTCTGGGTTCTGCCTGGACGTGCGGGTCTGTTTCTCACGACTCCCTCTGAGGAAGTATGTGGGACTATTTTAGAAGTGGTAAAGCCTCCTGGGTTTTGAAATCTGGACCCGTCAGGAATATTTTAGAGTCTGATCTGGTTTATTCTCAAGAGAAAACAAACTCAATTTCCTGTTTTGAAATAAACTCTTTCATAAGCGCCGGTGAAGACACTTAGAAACCATTCGTCCTGAGTGTCCCAAAGGCGTCTTGAGAAGGGCCAGCGCAGTGGGCAGCCAGCAGGACCTGGTCCGGCACGAGTGGCCCCAGTGACTGTGGGTCACGGTGAGATGGAAGAGGGACCCCAAGCCCCACCCAGAGGTCCCCTCAGCCTGGGATTGTGCAGAAGCCCCCTGCCCCTGCTTCGCAGAGCCATGGGGAGGCTGGAGGCCCTGGCGGATGCCCTGCTCAGTCTGCAAGCTTCCCGTGCAGTCCGGGGGGTCCTCCCTACCCTGGAGATGAGGAAACCGGGGCTCAGAGGCTGGTCCCGAAAGTGACAGTCACACCCAGGGCCAGCCTCCCCAGTTGAAAGGAGGGTGGTCTCTGCCTGCTTCCTCCCGGGCTCCTAGCCCTGCGCCATGGCCACGTCCACCCAGCACCCCATCTCCTCGGCCCACACCTTGAGTGCTGCCCGTGTGCCATGTGGACGAGAGGACACTGCCCGCCATGTCCGTCTGCAGCTCCCAGGCCTCCACTCTCTCCCCGTCGAGCCCGCCGGACCACCCGGACGTGATCGGGCCGGCACCCACCCAGCAGGACCGGCACCCACCCCCGACGGCAGCCCCAAGTTCATAGAACCTGGAGCCCACATCTTTTTTGTCAGTTAGTTTAGACTTAACTGTAAACTTGAATATAAAGCATTGGAACTGGCTACAGGTAAAGGATTGAGATCAATGAAAATTGAAAGTCTATTGCTTCATTTTGGATAAAAGCACAACTATCCTAGGTTTCTGAAATTGTTTTAAAAATCTCTCCTTCCATCCCATCCACATCGATGAGACCGTTCTCTCTACTACCACTGTTACTAAAGCAAAACAGGAACAGGAGCCGTCCGGCATCCCTGCCCGCAGTGGTGTCACCAGACAGGGAAGCAAAGAGAAGCTCGTTGGTCTCATAAAAGTGCCAGCTCAGCACAGGGTCCCTGGGCACACACAGAGGCAGTTCACGGGAGCTTCCCGCAGGCCATTCTGTTTCCCTGTGGTTGTGGGATGAGCAAAGGAACGAGAGGCGAATTCACACTTTCAGTGACCGCCCCAGAGAGTTTATGCAAATTCTCTTCTATTTTCCTATTTTTACTTTTTTTTTTTTTTTTTTTTGCAGTGCACGGGCCGCTCACCGTTGTGGCCTCTCCCGCTGCGGAGCACAGGCTCCGGACGCGCAGGCTCAGCGGCCATGGCTCACGGGCTCAGCCGCTCCGCGGCACGTGGGATCTTCCCGGACGGGGGCACGAACCCGCGTCCCCTGCGTCGGCAGGTGGACTCTCCACCACTGCGCCACCAGGGAAGCCCTTTACTTTTGTTTTGATTTTACTGTTTGAAACAATTTCATGTCTGTGGAATATAATAATAAAATTTGTAATACTTGTTGTATTTTCAAGTGTCTGTATTTTTATTTCTGTAGTAACTAATTCTTGTCATGTTTTACACCAGTATCAACTGACAGGAAATGGAAATGTTCGGCCTTCCTCACAGGAGGTGGTGGTCGTCGTGCAGGGGGCTCTGGGGGAGGAAGGAAAGTCTGAGGCCCGCGGTGAACAGCGGTCCGGGCCCTGGCTGCCAGCTGGGAGGAAGCCCAGGGCCTCCGGCTCTTGTTCTGGAGCTGAGGGGACGAATGTGCGGCCAGCCGGGCACCGCTCTGGGACCTACGCCTGGGAAGTGAGGGCAGGCGCCTCCGCGGCATCTCCAGGACTCCTCTGTGGCCTGAACGACCACAGGGACTCTGGCCAAGGGGAGACCTGCGGCCACCTTCCCTCATCTGGGTCCAGTCCTGCGGCCACATGGGAAGGCGAAACCTCCCATGGGGCCGCCCCAGCCAGAGCCTGCAGGAAGCTGCCTGGTCACCATGTACAAAACCCCATCACCTGCCTGAGGCCTGAGCCCCAGAAGTAGGCTTGCACAGCGGGGGCCAGGGGCTGGGGGCAGAGCTGCTGCTTT
>RJWK010033166.1:0-23273 GCA_004363435.1 Platanista minor | reverse complement strand
CCCAGGTAGTAAATTAGTGGATTCTGGGACCTCTAATGTTCCGGCTGTGGAAGAACCCAGCACCTAGACCATTTTGCTTGGCAGCAAAGGCAGCAGAAGTGAAGCAAAAGCCATACCACACCTCCCCAATCTCATGCGAGTACATCTGACTGGCTGGACCCAAGTCATATTTAGACTCTCAGCTGCAAGGGAGCCTGGGAAATGTGTGTGTGTGTATGTGTGTACTTTCCATCATCTGTAGTACAGGATAACACAGTTGGATGAGAAAGGAGCTGAACACCAAGGACCATATCGACTGCTACCCTCATCAAAGATGTAGTCTACTGAAACCCCAACTCCAGGATCACAGTAAGTTCAGAGCTCTTCCTGTGATATTGTCACTATTTTCTGCCACGTGAAAATTTTATAAAATATAAAACATGTTCTGTCTCCTCAATGTGGTTATAGATAATAGCTACCATGCAACAAAAATTAAAAAAAAGAAAAAAAGGAACAATTACCCTCTTGGGTATATGAGACTATAAGTAAATAAGACCTAGATGTTTTCTTATTGACAAAAAAAAAAAAAAAAAAAAAAGCTTTCAGAAACACACAAACTCAGGTAAACAAATAGGCAAAAGATATAAACATACCCTCGTGAGGAACTAACGCTAGGTCTCAGTGGAAGCAGCCTAGACTGAATTACAGTTTGTTAAGTGTTTATCAGTGTATGCTGTTGGGTTGGAGATCTTTCACTTATAAGCTGGGGAAGCTTTCAATTGAACTTTGTGATCTGTGCTGACTACTAAAAATAAACATATTTGCTTTCCTCATTTCAGAGCAGGCTTTGAATCACAGCCTGAAACTATGTTCTAATTATTCTAAAGAGCCAGAATACAAAGAAAGAAAGCAAATATGCCTGGTCAGGGTCAGGCAGAGGGTGACCCAGCAGGGTAAGCACACCTAGCATGTTGTCCTGGCTGCAAAGAGGCAAAGTCACAAAATACCAGAGATATTTTATAAGGTGATATTAAAAAAATTTTTTTACCACCAGGAAGAATATTAGATATTAGCCTGACTCTCACCTGGGGTCTCACAGATAAGAACACTGTTGCCCAGTGGTTCTTAACTCTGGTTGCATGTTGGAATCACTTGGGAAGCTTTAAAAACACAACCAGACCAATTCAGCAAGAATCTCTGCAGGGTGGGGCTTGGCAACCTTTCTTTTTAAGCACCTCCCAGGTGATTCTAAGGTGCAGCCAGGATTGAGAACTACTGCTACTCCAAAGTCTATATGACCAATACTCACTATCCAGCTAGCAAATGGCAGGAATAATATGAGGAACCAACCCCCTGGGCTCATACACTCTACCCCGTCTTTCCCATTTGACATGCGATCCTTCATTTCTGTATGAATATCAAGGACTGTGAAATATTTTTTTAGCTAGCTGAAAAGCATAAAACACAGCTAGTTTAGGAACTAATGATGGTCTATCAATTACACTTTTTGGTAATCACTTCAGACATAACTAAATTTAAATAAATCTATGGGGTTTATTAATCCCCCTCCACCCCCAACACTTTATTTTCCAACACTACAGAAATCTCAGTGTGATTTCATATATTACATTACAGCACCTTTCACTGTCCGCCTACTAAAGCTGTTGACAAAAAATTCAAATGATATAAAAGCACTTCTGCCACTTTCAAGATAAAAATGCAGAGTGTTCTTGATCTGATTTAAAAAAAGTTTCCATGGTATCAAAACAAAAAACACCACCAACTTGGAAACCACTGAATTACACAAAGTAAAACAGGTTTTTAAAATGCAGGACTTCTCAGAGCCTTTAATGTGCTCTTATTTAACCCTAAACTTAGACTGCAGTATATAACACTGTACAAACTAATTTGGCCAAAGTTTTCTTCTCTTGTCAACTCTCAGAACTAATGTACCATAGAACCCACTCTGAGAAACACTATTCAGAATTCCATCTGCCATGAATCTATATAGTGTTTGAATAATTAAATCTGATTTGCATATCCACACACAACAAGTAGAGATACAGAGCTCTCCAGAGATCGAACAAGGCTCTGGGCAGATTGCCAAAGGCAAACTGCTTGGTGGAAAAGACTGGTCTCCCTTACTCCCAGGCCCCTGGCAGCACCTAGTGGAATCACAGCGCTTACCTTTTGTGCTGTACACTCTGTCCCATCTGTAGTGGTAACTTGCACTTCATCTCCAGAATAATCAATACTCTGTACCTGCTCAAGAAAAGCAGTTATGAAAAACATAATGAGGGATGGAACCATATGATCCAGGATCCTTTCCAATTCTCTTATTATGGGAGTTTACATTTCCAAGGCTATGGGGAATCATTTCCTGGCATTCAGAGAACTAAACAACAGTTATTGCTACTTCAGGGAACTCTCACTCAGCCCCTTGATTATTAATGAAAATGCATCTCAGCCACTATTGTTTCCAAACAGCAGTAGCTACCTCATCGACAATGATAATGTGACTGATCATAGTATCAAAAGTATTTGCAGACACTGGCTGAACATCAAAGCAGGCACCTGGCTCCTGTGTAATCCACATGCCTCAAACTTCACATTCTCCAAACACCACCAAACCAGAGCCTCCCACCACTGTGGATACTCACTGGAGATCTGAGCCGAATGTCCAGTCCCTCTGCCAGTTTTTCCACGATGACGGAGTATCCGGGAGTGAGGAGGGTGTGGTCACCGGCAAACTGGGCAAAGAATTCATTGTGGTCCCAGGAGCGAGCAGACACCTGGGAAACATCAGGAGAGGTTGGGAAACAAGCTGTGGTGTAAACCCTGGAGCCTGCACCTGAGGGGCAAAAACAGAAGCCCCAGGGTGGGAAAGGCCACCTCAGGCCAGAGGGCAGAGTACAAAACAGAAAGGTATGTGTGGGGGGGGCATGAATAGATAAACCCAGGTGGATATCGCTGCCAGGGAAAGGAGATCTCTCAATAAAGCACAGGAAAGCTTATTTTAGAACAAAAGGTAGACATGATTTGGGCATGGGTACCACTCCCTGATAAAAATGAAAGGTGTATTATACATCAACAACCCTGGATAAGGGGAATTCCATGAGAGGAGAATTGCATTCAATCAACTCCATATATAAATATGCCACCTAGATGTCTTCAACATGGAAACTCCACAGATGCTGAAATGCAGCATGATTTTGGAAAAGTGTGATTCCAATTGCAAAGAATCACCAAATGGAAACATGAATTACTGTCCCTGCCCACCCCACCAAAGAGGATTATTAAGTGAGGGGTCATCCACAGAACCGCTATTCAATGTATACCATATCCAAGTATCGAGATCACAGTTGGTGACATGAATTAGGCAAGTTTAAATTTATTTTAGCAAGATGAACAGATCCTAATTGCAAAGATGCTCTATTCTGGTTTCTTAGGAGCAGTGTTTTCAGTCCACAGTTGCACAGAAATGGCTCAAGGGCCCCCAAGGAGGGCAGTGGATACTGGCTCTTTTGCCTCCTCCCTGACTCAGCCCAGCAGTCCTCCTGTATTCAGGTTTACGGACTGGGTGTCTTCACAGGCATGATTTGAAGACAGGTTTCTCTTGCTTTAAGAAAATTTTTTTTCAAAACTACTATGGGTTTCATATTCTCGAAAGTCCTGGTGTTTGATCTTTTAAGCAGCAGACCCATTGTTCCCCGTTTATCCAGACCATCCCAGGCTAAATATCTCAATATATAAAACACACCCATACACAGAAACAAGCGTCCTCAAAGCCCACCTGATGGAGGTTGCTGCCACAGGCATATTCCAGGTTACTGAGATGGAACTGAAGGACTTCCTCCTCCAGCTCACTGAACTGGATTCCAGACTCGTTAATAAAAGCTTTGTAGATCTCCTCTATCTTTTCTGCAATGGGAATGAAGCAAAGCAGAAAAAAAACTTTTACATTATTCTAGAATTCCTTATCTTTTGTGTTCCACCTCCTTCAACCTGCAAGGTCCCAAACTTCTGAAGACCTTTCCCAGGTGAACTCAGGGGGAAAGAGTATCTGTCTTGATAAGGTTGGTTTCTCTCAGGAAGTAAAAGCTTATCCTAATGGGGAACAAAACTATGCAGGTTCTATGTCTTCAACCATGTTTCATTTCTGCTTAGTTGAGAAACTATTTCTTCTTTTGCTCAAGATAAAGGAAAAGTAACCCTTGCACATATAAAGACAGAGAGAGGATTCCCATTCCCTTTCTGGTCCTACTGCCATCACCTTATTAAAGTCAAGTTCTTATAAGAGCTCACCTCAACTAAGAAACCTATCATAGACTGACTACTGGCTATCTTCTCTCCCAAACATTCCAAATATTCCATCATGGACTTTCACCATGCCAACCCTCTGGCTCAACACCTTTAACTACTGCTTCTCCATTGCTTACATAATAAATTCCAAAAACCACAGCCAGACAGTGTTAGCACATTTTTAGCCTTTCCAAAGACAGCAAACACCACCTGTCCACTCACAGGCTCTGCTGCACTGCTGCTCAATCTTTTCCTGGTAAATGCCAACCCTGCAAAGTCGGTTACTGCCACTCCCCTCCCTGGAATGCCCTCCCCACCCCGGTCCCATCCATCCTTTACAGACCAGCATCACCTGGTCACTACCAGCCTCAGGAATCGCTCCTTGGTTATCAACCCCCAGCACTTATCTATCCCATTCACCTGGAACTTTCAATTACATATACACCGCCCCATGACATCGTTCCAATGATTGTCTTAGATTCCTTTTTTTGGGGGGTGGGGGAAGGCTTGTGCCTGACAAATTATAAGAATCTTAGCACAGGTTACTTCTTTATAACCTTCCCAGTGATGACAACCACCCAACAGATACATTGCAGTCTCAAAGCTTCTATAAAGTATTGTGCACATGCTTGACTAGAAACAGAACTGAGTATCAGTTAACTTTTTTTTTGACAACTCAAGGTTCTCATTAAAATGTTCCATTCTTATGCTAGACTGTAGTATGGGGATGTCTGTGGCACCTCTGTGCTAGGCTTTTGCCCCTAGACCACTGGGCCTTTTTCCGTTTTTAATACCTTTTTGTAGCAATCCCATTCCTGCCTCCTGCTATGTAGTTTCTATTTTCCTTTAGGTTTTGTAGAGGTGTGGGAAGAACCAAGACTGCTAGAACAGTATAAACAGACTGAGAGAAGCCTTAGTGTGATTTCTACGTAAATAACATTTAAAAGCTTTTGTATATTTGCTTTGTGAAATTCACTCTAGCTTCTTAGTATTTATATTTTTGTCTTTTCAGCTAAATGCTAATAAGGTGAGAGCTCAGACAGCTGAGATACCGCTAGGCAGGCTCTAACTGTAACCTCATGTAGAGATGTGCGCACTATTATTAAAGCTTTTCCAAAAATATACTAATGAGATGAAACAACTACTTACACAGTAAGTGTTGCTGATCCTCCCTTAATAACTTGTTTTACGTAAAGCCAAGACAAAGCAATATTAGTAACTTTTGTATTTGGTGGCCCTGAAAGAATCGTAAAGAAAAACCCCACCCAGCGACTATCACACATGTGCAAAAACACTAATCAGATGCTGAGAACATCCTGCAAGTCCGCCCAGTCGCTGTCTTCATTTCCAGAAAATTCAACAACTCACCACTTGGTCTGGACACCACATTTGGTTAGATGTTCCCTGTCAACCCCAGTAAGTTTCTAAAAATGTTCTGTTATGGTTTGTTAGTCAACACTTACTAAGGGCGATTAGAATGTGGGTTGGTCTCAGAGGCGAAGAATTGAGGTCGCAGGGAGGGGGGAGGGGGGTTGGCGGCGTGGGGCAGGCGGGGAGAGAGAGAGGATAAAAAGAGGAGACAGACAGTCCCTGATCTTGAGAAATGTACCCCAAACAGAGGCAGAGTGTATTCCAGGTCGGAGACTTGAGACCCCTCGCACAGAAACACATAGCTGAAGCAAATTAATACCCTGCCAATTGAATTCAAACGCTCATACTGTAAGAAACTCCGACATGCTTCCAAGAATTACAAGTGAATACATTCAGGTCATGAAATTGTAGATTAAATAAATATCAATTTAAGAAGCAATATAGTAAGATCTCAGCAGGCGCCTGCAGGGAAATGAGCTGTTACAGTCAGGTTTTCTAAAGGGTTGTGGTGAATATTGTCCATTTAGTTCCAAAGCCTAAAAACTTTGAACTAAAATTCTTAAATCATAATACAGAGTCTTGCATTCTTAAACAAAATATACTGGAAAAAGATCTTAACCTACTGTCCAAAAAAGAAAAAGAAAAGAAATCCTTTCACACAGGAACTCTTATCTAGAAGAGTCATTATGTGGTGGCTTGTTATTCACATAGAGCTTACCACATGCTTCCTTAAAAGTAAGCTCTTCTGGGAAATTGAAAATTAAACATTTAAATAATTCTTTTTAACACTGGCTATTGTGTAAAGACTTACGTGTGCGTGTGTGTGCACGCGCACACACACACACACACACATCTAAAGGTCCCTGAGGCAGTTCTGCTCCCCTCTGTGGAACGGTCAGTTCAAAAGGAACGCTGCTAAGGACTATTCTTATTGCATCCATTCCGGCTTGTGGATGAATGATGCTACCGCTAATCAAGCTTAGGTTAGAATGAGACTCAGATGGAACAATCAGAACACCATTCTCCCCATACCTCCTAAAGGGACATCTTGGAGCTGAGTCTTATCCTTCCTCCACTCAGAGACCACATCCAAGAGAGCATTAAAATGAAAATCCATGCGCTTGTCAATAGTGGGGTCAGTTATTCTTCCACCTTCCTGAATTAAGTCACATCTTTCTCCAAATTTATGCATGCTGATGCCAAGCTTCAAAATAATAAGAATAAGAAGGTGAAAAGTTTTCCCTGGAAAAAACAGGTACAGGTTCTAAGCTGAAATCAGACAGAGCTCTCATGGAGAAAAGGGTCTAGGACCTCTCAAAAACAAATGCTGATTGGGGAATGGCAGCAAAGTAAGGCAGTGAAAAACCAGCATGGAATCTGAGAATGTAAGGGTGCCAGCAACAGCTTCTATGCCATGCCCTCCACAGCTTTCCAGCCAATATTTATCAATGTTTCAGACGCTATAGCTGTGCACCGCCTCTCTCTGCTCTGACATCCTATTTCCTCTATGGAATCTCGTGTGAAAGAGCACACCAACACACAAACACTCACAGAAGTTGAAATTGAATTGACTGTCAATAAATAGTTCAGAAAAATCCTTGGGCCTACCATAGGTCTTCAAAGACACTAGGTAGGTTTGCCTGATGAAAGATTTGATTCTCAGATACACTTTTTTTGTATAAGTATGTCCCAGATATTGCATGCAAAATATCCCGTGTAATATTTGGGACATACTTATACTAAAAAAATTATTGTTATTTATCTGAAAGTCAAATTTAAGTGGGCATTCTGTAATTTTGTTTGCTTAACCTGGCAACCCTAACCAAGTGGCCTGCGAATAATGCACAAATACAGTTAAAGACCTTGGGGCGGGGCGGGGTGGGGGTGGGGCGTATTTTAAGTCCTCTAGTTCCACCTTCGCAGAAAGGAAGAACTATACCTGTTCTTATTTACTTTTCAGAGGGCATGAGGGGGCAAGAAATCATTTTGGGGTTGTTACATATTATTTAGAAGCATATTAATACTGCACACAAGCAAACTGAGACCATTTTTTCTTCTCTTTATCTGTAATACAAATCTTAAAGAAACCCACTTGTTCACACATTAGTGCTACTGGGTTGTTAATACAGCCGTTGACAATCTGGGCTCCTCGTCCCACTGTGACGCCTGTGAAAGACTTATCATCCCACACTCGGCCTCCAATTCTGTCTTTGGCCTCCAGGACAGTCACCTAAAAAGACAATCAGGGAAGCTGAATAGGATGCAGTATAAATGTACAGTGACATTGTTAAATGAGTTTCATATCTGGTTAATGTATTATTATGTTACTAGAGAAACAACTTTAAAAAGAGGGCAGTGTGCATATGATCCAGCAATCCCACTCCTGGGCATATATCCAGACAGAACTATAATTCAAAAAGATACATGTACCTCTATATTCATAGCAGCACTATTCACAATAGCCAAGATATGAAAACAACCTAAATGTCCAACGATGAACGGATAAAGATGTGGTACATATATACAATGGAATACTACTTAGCCATAAAAAAGAATGAAATAATGCCATTTGCAGCAACATGGATGGACCTAGAGATGATCATACTAACTGAAGTAAGTCAGAAGGAAAGACAACTACCATATGATATCACTTATATGTGGAATCTAAAATATGACACAAATGAACTTATTTACAAAACAGAAACAGACTCACAGACACAGAGAACAGACTTGTGGTTGCCCAGGGGGAAGGATGAATTGGGAGTTTGGGATTAGCAGATGCAAACTATTATATATAGAATGGATAAGCAACAAGGTCCTACTGTAGAGCACAGGGAACTATATTCAATATCCTGTGATAAACCATAATGGAAAAGAATATGGAAAAGAATGTATACATACCTATATGTATAACTGAATCACTTTGCTGTACAGTAGAAATTAACACACTGTAAATCAACATTACTTCAATAAAATAAATGAAAAAAAAAAAAAAGAGGGCAGTGTGAATAGGAGCCAAAGTAAATGTTAAAAACAAACAACGCAGGCTCTAGCAAGGAGTAAGTGAGTGGTCTGCTGGAGAAGCCCCTCAAACTGTTTCCTCTCAAATCCCAAAATGATAAGACTGGATGAACTAGCATGTGAAACGCATATTGAAAGCTTTTATTAAACAGTATTCCATAAATTAAAAGGCACTCTTAAAAACTACGTTAAAGAGGTGGTTCTGTCCTAAATACCTGTGTCTGTAGCAAAATTCCTTTAGCATTGTAAACAGGCCTTAACTTCCCTATGACTATTATTAAAAAAAAAAAAATCATATGTCATTATATCTAAGTATGGCCTCACAGGCTTGGCCAAAGCAGGTGGGTCCCACAACCAGACCGTTTTATCTCCTCCAAATTTCTGATGCTGGTGGTGGTGGGAGCTGCTCTCAGGTGGACAGCCCTGTGGCTCAAAGAGCTTCACTGCCCATGGCTGTAGTAACTGAAAACATGAATCCTCTTCAGGGCAAAACCAGTCCTTTCATTTCTGGATCCCTAAAAGCATTCCTTCAAATTGCTCCAGGAGGTTCCCCGAGCTAACCATCTCTTAGGTGAGGAGGGGTCTACTTCCTAACCACGAGGGAGAGGGGTGGCCTCCCCAGGGGCTCCTTAGAGAAAGGGGAGAATAACAGAGGTCCTCTGAATATTCTTCTTCCTTGGACCTGTATTTATCATTTTCTCCAACTAGAAAGGCTACATACAGCTCATGATTCTCCCCTCCCCACCTTCTTTCTCTGACTTCAGATGAACTCAGAACCATCCGTTTCTAGTTTCTTTTTTTTTTTTTTTTGCGGTACAAGGGCCTCTCACTATTGTGGCCTCTCCCATTGCAGAGCACAGGCTCCGGACGCACAGGCTCAGCGGCCATGGCTCAGGGAAGCCCCTAGTTTCTTTTTAGTCTATAAGAGGAAGGCTGAACATTAAAGACAGCACCCCTCCTAGACTCTGGCTAGGACTAACCTTCCTTGTAACATAATCTGTGGGTTTCCCAAGTGAAAAACGAACAAGAAACCTTGGCCCTAATATCTAATGCTGAAATACATAAATGACCAATTAAAACACCTCATAGCTTAATACCACTAAGAGAATAGTTTGAAATGCAAACACACTTCTTATACATTCAACTCAGATTCTTCTGTTTTGTCAGCAATATATATAGAATCCAAGACGTAGGTCTTGCATTCCACCAAAAGGAAAACCTCTTTAGGCAGAGCCACTGAAAACTTTCTCATCACCGAAACTCTTCCAGCAGAAAAAAATGTTTCGAAAAAGAAGTTGTTTCTTTCAGCCAGAGAGAGTACAGTGAAAGACTAATTCAATTCTACCAGATTGATTTTCACGTTTGGTTTAACGGAAGACCAAAGTCCTTGCAAAAAAAGGAGAAATGAGTCAGACGTAGGAGGTCCCAGAAATTTGGAAGATTTGAATGAATCTAACAGAAATTAGATACTGAATTGCACAATTTTTGTTTTTTTGTAATTGTCTCTATTTTGGCTAATTTTGAACAACTAGAATAAGGCAACATACTAGATAAAAAGAAATAATATCCTTCTCCTTGGGGAAGAAGGCTACCTCAAAAATATACAGTACTTTAAAAGTTATGTAATTCTGTCTTAACCCTGGATTAACTAATTCAATCTTGCTTCCAAAGGCAAAGATTTTTGTTTTCCAGAGTAAGGTTCAAAGTGTGATTTGCATAAGAAAATGTAACGGGATAGTTCATTAACTTCTATGCAGGAAATGGTGAATTTCCAAGCTGCTATTTGTTGTCTCAAACTATTGCAGAAACAAGGGCTTCTTCTTTGCTGCTGTGTCAATAACGACATGTCAAGAATTTCTGCTTTTTTTTTTTTTTTTTTTTTTTTTTTTTTTTTTTTTTTGCAGTACGTGGGCCTCTCACTGTTGTGGCCTCCCCCACTGCGGAGTACAGGCTCCGGACGCACAGGCTCAGCAGCCATGGCTCATGGGCCCAGCCGCTCCGTGGCATGCGGGATCTTCCCGGACCGGGGCACGAACCCGTGTCCCCTGCATCTGCAGGCAAACTCTCAACCACTGTGCCACCAGGGAAGACCTCTGCTTTTTAAATTTTACTTTTAATTTTATTTTTTGGCCACACCACATGGCATGCAGGACCTTAGTTCCCTGACCAGGGATCGAACCCGTGCCCCCTGCAGCAGGGGCACGGAGTTTTAACCACTGGACCACCAGGGAAGTCCCAAGAATTTCTGCTTTAATATCATCTTAGAGTCTCTTGTGTCTTGCCCATCATAGTTTAAAATCCTCTCCAAAGCTGCTGGAGTTTCTATTTCTTCTACCTTTAATTAAACCAATTTCAAATTTTGTATCTTTTCTAGAATCTATTGTAAAGATATAAAGATATAATGTATTTGGCATTTTTTGCTAAAATCAGGAACTAGTTTCCAAGTCTTAGAACATTTGGACCAAAGGAGCAGTTAACCATCTGTTTCCACCTCCATGTCCCCCAAATCTTACCTTAATTCCAAAGTTATGCAGTTGCCTAGCAGCTGCTAATCCTGCTGGACCAGCCCCAATAATGATGACTGATTTCTTTACCAAAAAAAAAAAAAAAAAAAAAAAAAGAGAAAGAAAAGAAAAAGAAACAAAAATCCAATTAGAGCAATGAAAACAATGTAATAGAAGGTACTAACTGCCAAGCAACGTTCGTTCATCTGTATTTCCTTGATGTCCTGTCAGTACAAGTTATTTCTCTAAAGAATACATTAGTACTTGTCCTGAGTCAGCCCTTCCTCCTTTCTACCGCCTAGCGGAATAGTGATTGATATTCTTTTCCCCTGGAGAAATGCATATTCTACAAAAGTCTTGCCTTATAACTTTTATAGTGCTTACGGGAGTTTTACTTGTATTATGAACATTAATGTACTAGCATTTATCACGACCAATGGTGGTAGTATTGCTACAGATACAGTCACCTACGTTGTGGTAATCTTTAGGAAGGAGATGCTGGTCGGTGCCGACAGTGAGAACTCCTGTGTTGATGAGACCTTTCCTCGTCATAAAATAAAGTATCCTCTCCACTTCCTGAACACATCGGATGCGCACGAGACCCCGGACGATGATGTGAGGAATACATTTCTGAGGAGTTAGAGCTTCCTGTGTTTGGAAATAAAACCAAACTGTTAAAACCAACCAACCAACCAAAAACAACTCTTGGTTCCTCAGAAAGTGAAACGTAGAATTACCATATGACCCAGCAATTCCATTCCTATGTATTTACTGCAAAGAACTAAAAACATAGGTTCAAAAAAAATTCACAGCAGCACTATTCAAATTGTCAGAACAACCAAGTGTCCATCAGTGGATGAAAGGATAAAGGAAAGGTGGTCTATCCATACATGGAATATTATTTGGTCATAAAAAGAAATGAAGTGCTGATGCATGCTACAACAGGAACGAACCCTGAAAACATTATGCTGAGCAAAGAAGTTAGTTACAGGAGGCCACGTATTGTATGATTCCGTTTATATGAAATACCCAGAACAGGCAAATCTTATAGAGACAGAAAGTAGGCTAGTAGTTGTCAGAAGCTGGGGGAAGGGAGGCATGGGGAGTCTCTGCTTAATGGCTGTGAAGTTTCCTCTTGGGTAATGAAAAAGTTCTAGAACTACACAGAAGTGATGGTTACACAATACTGTGTACGTATTTAATGCCACTGAATTATCCATTTTACAACGGTTAAAAAGGTAAAAATGGTAAATTTTATGTTGTGTGTGTTTTACTACAATTAAAAAAAAAAAACAAACCTCTCCAGGTAATTGGACTCCATCATTTATCACTAAGATATAGTAAGAGCAAAGGAAGGTCTGCCTGGCGAAGGAAAAAAAGGAGAAAGGGAAAAAAGCAGCACACAGCAATCTGCGTATTTATCACCTAAGTTTCCCCTCACAGAGGATGACTGACCTGGGGAGTGTGGAGGCAGACCATACCACAAATATATTCCTGGCTCAATAAGACACACAACAAAGGCCATTGCAGAAACCCAGGATGTTGCTTGTACTGGCAGCAGAAAAAGCTGGATACTCATCATTGATAAGACATGGGGGAAATAGACTTAGGAACTTGTGGAAAAAAAAAAAAAAAAAAGACACTGCCTTCCTCTTTTCACCCCAGCAGCTTTAGCAAGCCCTTGGTCTGTTTCAAAGATTCAAGAGTAATGCGGCCTCTGCCCAGTGTCACGAAGTTAGAACAGGCTTGGGGCATGCAGGCGGTGGCAGAGGAGGGAGAGGGCCCACCCCGGCCTTTCCTCTACTTGCCTCCAAGCCCCAGCTCCAACAGAACCTGAACACAGGAAGATGACTATATACTCAAAATGTGAAAGAAATCACATGTATAACATTGGCTTGGATTGCTGCAGAAGATTAAAACACGTGTTTGTATTCATGATGTTAAAAAAAAAAAAAAAATCACGATGAAAGATCCCGCTCTCCGCAAAGATCCCGCATGCCACAACTAAGACCTGACGCAGCCATAAAAATAAAATAAATAAATAAAGATCTAAAAAATCATTTCAAAGTCTGACCCCTTTAAAAGCAACCATATTTGAGTTTTCCCACTAGAGTATTAAATAGATACAATACTTGCTATCTTCTTATTACAAATTAAAATAGATCCACACTGATAAGTGGAGGATTTTTTTTTATAAGATTCTTCTTCTGTATAAGTCAAATTTCAAAGTCAACTAAAAAGAAATGGGAAGAAAAATGAACCCAAGGCTGTTTCTGAAAAGTGCATCTTCACAACTTATTGACAGGAAATTCTGACCACAGTTTTGTTTAGTTCAGCAAATGTTTATTGAATACCTTCCTCAAGCCTGCTGGAGAGGAAATGAATAATTCTACCTTGCCCAACCCACTCACCTGGGTGTAATTCATATAAACTGCATTTATAGCCATAACTTAATCAAGTCATCTCAGACTGGAGTCTAATTCAGTGAAATACCGGGGTGGAACTGGAATATCTTTCTTTAACCAAGGTTTCTTTGGCAGTCTTGTAAAATGTTCTGCATTCAGCAGTCACTCAAATAATTGCAGAAGAAATTAATAAATTGGAAAAACACTAGGGTCAGGAAAGCCTCTGCTTTAAAAAAACAACAAAACTCGTGGTCCCACCCTGCCCACCCTCTAATTTATCTTCATCCCTTTCAAGGTGGGCACTGTGTAAGGGCCCTAACATTTATTCAGTCCCAGCAAAAAGCAAATTGCTGGTCTCAGATGCTTGAGGATAACCAGGTGAGTCAGAATCCCTGCCCTCGAGGGGTATATAATCTAATCTTTAATGTTTTATTCTTTTTTCTCCTGGTATTGTCATTGGAACTCCTTGAACCAAATTTTGCACCATATAACTAGAGAGTGAAGAATTCTGATGACATATGGTCTAAACTGGTGGTTCTCAGGAAGGGGAGACTTTACCCCCATTTGGCAATATCTGGAGACATTTTTGGTTGTTACAACTGGGGGAAGGGGGTGCTATGGCATGCGGTGGGTAGAGGTCAGGGATGCTGCTTAAACACCCTACGATACAGAGGACAGCCCCAACACAGAGAATATCCACCCAAATGTCAAGAGTCCGGAGGTGGAGACACCCGGATCCAAAGGTTCTGTCCACAGACAAAGCAACTTCTCTCCTTAACAGAAGTCTGTGTCCATGTGCTGTTGGCTAACGCACCCTTTACTCACCTTGCAGTTAGTATACCACAGGGCGAGGATGAGGTTCCTCAGAGCCAGGTACATGGTGGGGTCTCGGGAATACTCTGGGAACTCATAGAGCTCATCCAGCTCCATCACGTCTGGCCTCACGCACAAGGCTTTGCCGCACTCGTTGGGCTGGTAGAAAGGCTGGAAGTACCGGTTCATGCCTGGAACTGAGAGAAGACACAGAATGGGCAAACCTCACAAGCTGTAAATTCTAAATCTGGGTAAACTGAAGAGCAAAAAGAAACCAGAAAGGAGAGCCTAGACAAGCTCCCCAGTCTGTCCTACATAAATATTTCCACTTCCTCTATCTAGTTAGACAAAATAGGCGTGAATTAAACAATTTTTTTTTTCCCATTCTTTCTTCAAAAATTCAATTTCTGTGGCATGGAAATTTTTTTTTTTTCTAATTTTTTGGCCACGCCACACGGCATGTGGGATCTAGTTCCCCGACCAGGGATCAAACCCGTGTCCCCTGCATTGGAAGGATGGAGTCTTAACCACTGGACCACCAGGGAAGTCTGGAATTTTTTTTTTTTTATTTTTAATTGTGGTTAAAAAAAAAATGCGCCATAAAATTTACCATCTTTTTTTCTTCAGTACGTGGGCCTCTCATTGCTGTGGCCTCTCCCGTTGCGGAGCACAGGCTCCAGATGCACAGGCCCAGCGGCCATGGCTCACAGGCCCAACCACTCCGTGGCACGTGGGATCCTCCTGGACTGGGGCATGAACCCGCGTCCCCTGCATCGGCAGGCGGACTCCCAACCACTGCGCCACCAGGGAAGCCCCTAAAATTTACCATCTTAATCATGTTTGTGTTACCATTCAGTAGTGTTCAGTATATTCACATTGTTTTCCAAGAGATCTCCAGAACATCTTCAACTTGCAAGACCAAAATTCCAAACCCAACCAAATGCCAAGTCCCCATGGAAATATATCTTAAAAGAAACTTTCATTGGAATTTTTCTGATTATAAAATTCCAATGAATGTCAAAATCTACTTGCACCATCAAAGATGAAGTTTGTTAGCGTGCAGGAGATGATCTACAATTCTTGCTTGTACACCAAGAATTCTGATGGAGAATTTTAAAGATCCCTTTAAAGTAAATGGTTATCAGTCTGCCTGCCTTGACGTGAAGTTTTTTCAAGAGTGGGTTGTTTGGCTGAGATTAGCAATGGCATAATTAGAAGCAGAAAGACTCAGGGAGAAAAAAGAAGGGTGGCTCATAGAGTCAAAGTTTTCTTCTGGCATGTCAGAGTGAGTAGGTATTATCATCAAATTATGCAGCTATCCAACTTTCAAAGAAATGCTCATTAAACTCCGTAGGTGTGATTCCTGGACAAGTGTTACAGGCTTTCCCCCTGACTGAGGGATAAATTAACTGGCCAGTATATACAAATGATATGAGTGATCCACAGTGAAAACCAGATCCATGAAATAATGAGGTGCTTTGTAGCAAGCTGCACACATTAAAAAAAAAAATCTTTTCTGTTCTGCTCACCCACATATTTCCAGGGCAAGGGCGGAGGGAGGAGGGAAAGCAGGGAGGGCCAGGACCAGCTCTCACCCAGCACAGAGGGGACTGCCTTGGAGTGCTCCAGCTTCCCAGGACTGGCGTCGCTGGCCGCGCGGTGCGTGCTGGTGCAGGACGGGCTCATGCCAACGCAGTCGGGGTAGTAGGCAGAGAGCAGGGGTGCTGCCACGCTATCTTTCAGCAAAGGAGGTAGGATGAGCATGGAGTACCACCAGTGGTTGGAAACTTCCGACACTCTCTGCAAGAGGGCAGAGCAAAACAAAGAGGGACAATGGCAAACAAGAAATGTACATGTGGAGCCAGCCAAGGACAGATGGTTCTCGTCGTGTCATTCATTCTCATTCACCCTTAACCCTTCTACTCTGCCTTCTCCCACTCCATAGTCCTAGACCAGAGTTCTGCACAGGAAGATCTAGAAACAAAAAATGCCTGATGAGACCTGGAGAGAATGTTTCCTAGGCCAAGTGTTTTCAGATCTTCGGCAACAGCCTCCCCGTTTCCCTCCCTCAAAAAACCCCACCAACACCAGGTAAGTCTTAAATCTACCCCCACTGACTATACTGCAAGGCCAGGTTTGTTTAAGTCTGACACGAGAAACTTCTTTCTGTTCCGTAATCATTTATCACCCATCCTTTCCCCCTTTTAACTGAGAATCTAAAGATAACTGAAATTACACAATTCAGCAGAAAAAGCAATTCTCTGGAGTAGCAGTCCAAACAGTACTGCTTTTTGCCAGAGGATACTAAAAAAACTTCAGAGGGAAAAGTACATGACAATCATCAAAATAAAATGCTCCATGTAGAACGGAATTGAAAAAGCTATTTTCAGTCTTAAAATATGTGATCATATTCCAGAGCTGATTTAACATACGGAGTCATTTGATCAAAGCAGCCCCGTGATGACTAACTATTGTGATAAAAATAAAATTTACCTGGCTTCTAAAGTGAAACTGCCACATATCCTATGTTAGGCAGCCTTTGCTAAACATGATCTTGAATGTATGCTCCAGGAATTCTAGGAATCTGATAGAGGAGAACTCTGGGCTCAGGGACCCTCTGATGTTAGTTATCCAGGCTCCACGCAAATGCCACTTGCCATCAAGCAGGGGTTTGTGAACTCAAGATGCATTTTATTTGCCCTTCAAAGTCCAAATCTGGGGCAAGCATTTTTTAGCTTACTACAAACCCTAACACACCCTGTAAGTTACTCCCAGCTATTTCACACATTTATTTTACTTGCCCGGCCTGTGAAGGCTTTTCAGTTTGCAATCTTTGTCCTCAAGGCTTGTTTTAGGTTTGGCTACCCTTGAGCAGCCTGTGCTGGACCAAAAAGAAGGAGAGCTTCAGTTCCTTCTCCAACACACCAGGGCTGCCTCTATGGACCCCCTTCCTGGCTCAGACAGAGTAAAACTGGGTGTTCAGATCCTGACACTCGAAATGGACCAAATAGAGGGCAGAATGTAGATGCCTTAAAAAAACAAAAACCCCCCAAAATAAAATAAAGTAAACCAACCAAAAAAAAAAAAAAGGCAGAAAAAAGAGAGGAAAAAACAAAAACAAACCATACACCCAAGCGCTTCCCATTCTTATTCACTGCCTGGGCCTTGCAGCTGTGTTGGGAAATTAAGTCAGGACCCAAGAGAGACCCTGCCATCGCTACCTGCCCTGGGCTTTCTTTCCCTTGGAAGCCCACCTGAGGGCGTGCCAACCAGCCTCTGGTTTAGAGTAGGAGAAACTCAATGACTAGTAAACAAACACGTGGTCTTGCTATTCCGAGTGTGTTAGCACACTCACCATTCCGGGACACCCGACTATAATTTTGTCGACATGCCATCAAATGTTCCACTCTCGCTTTTACTATGCATATCACTGAAGAAACTGTGCTGGATATAGTCAGTCTATTAGCACATTTAATGAAATGCCCACTACACTCGGTTAAAAAGTTGTCTCCCCAAATTCACGTCTACCCAGAACCTCAGAATGTTTCCTTATTTGGAAACAAGGTCTTTGCAGATGTAATTTGTCACACTGCAGTAGAATGAGCCCTAAATTCACTCTCATGTGTCCTTAAGAGACACAGGGACCGGGAGGCACACAAGAGGAAAAAGGTCATGTGAAGATGGAACAGAGATTGGAGTGACGTGGCTCTAAGCCACGGGATTGCTGGCAATGCCAGAGCTGGAAAAGGCAAGGAAGAATCCTCCCCTAGAGACTTCAGTGGGAACACGGCCCTGCTAACACCCTAATTTCAGACTTATAGCCTCTGGAACTATGAGACAATAACCTTCTGTTGCTTTAAGCCCCCCAGGTGGTGGCAATTTGTCCCGGCAGCTCTAGGAAACTAATACAGGCACTCAAAATTTAGAAACTGCTTTAAAGGTAACCCCAGAATCCATATGAACAGAAAAACAGTAGCAAATATAGGTGACATGGCTATAAACCTGCTCCAGACTCTTTCTTAACCAAAGACAAAAATAAATAACGGGCAGATGAGTATCCAGGGACTCTTCCAAGCTTTTTAAATTTCTCATATCCCAAGAATATGGCCTCTGTCCTAAAGTTCAGACTCCTTGCGCACAAAATGGTCTGAATACTAGGGGAAATATTCTTAAGGTATTTGTAAGTGTATTTAAAGTTACTTTTTCCTTTCTTTCTGTAATGTCATACTGTCTACCCTAAATCCAGAAATTATTTAGGCCACTGCTTTACTATGGAAATGTTTGACGGTACAACTGTTTTTTTTTTTTAAATGTGTGTGTGTGTGTGTGTGCACATGCACGCACATGCACTGGCATCTCACACAGCCCTTTATGTAACAGAATAGATATGCTAGGTGTCAATTCTCCCTTTGCCTAAACATTAGTCACAGTCCCTGGGTTTCAGACACCTAGAAAAACTACAAACTATCTTGGATTGCTGTAAAGCAGAATAACTCAGAAACTCAGAATTTTAAAAAATCATTTTCTGAAACAGCTATTGGATCTAGCTATGTGGCAAAATTGGCCAGCTCAGGTGGCAAAGTTTCCTAAAACAAATGAAATGTGATGAGGCTCTGCCAGGTGCTTCCCCTTCCACATCTGGGCAGGGATGGGACAAGGCAGTTATGCTGAGGTCAGAATACACAAGAACACTCTCACAGCTGAATCTGGGCCAAGACCATCAAATTATGGGCCTCTTGTTCTTTTCCTGGAATGATTCAAGTGGAGAGGTCATAAAGTCGCCCTTGAAAAACAAATATAACAAGTCTGGTCCCTTGTTATACTAGGAAGGCAAGGTGTCCATTTCTTCCTTTTTGTTTCCTTTTAACATAGAGCAATAACATTTTCGTTTTTTTGGTTGTTTTTTTAAATTGGGAGAGGATCACCCACAATACCACTATTGCTAGCATTTTCATCATGTTATCCTGTTAGATTAAAACCCCTTGGATCAGCAACCAAAAAAAGAGAGATACTCATAAAACTGTTACTGTCATTTACTTATAGCACTTATCACTGAAGGCGTGATGCACTCTAGTCTAGAACATGCAGAAATACTCACGAGATCCTCTGGAAGGGAACAATGATCTGAGGTCTCAGGCTGCAAAAACAATACAAAAAACAAGCATTAATTAGGTTTAATTATAAAATGTAGTCTTAAGTGTCAATTACCTTCAATAAGATACCCCTTTTCACTGATTAGACTGGTAAAAAAAAAAAAGTGTGATAAAACACCGCATGAGTGAGGGTGCGGGGAAGACAGCCTCTCTTGTAAGGATGTCCTGGGTGGAAATCTAAAAGAATGTAACCACTCTGGAGAACAATTTGACAAAATCCGAAACTTTTAAATGCATGATAATTTGGCATTATCTTGTATATATGCCCAGCAATTCCAGCCTTGCTATACAGACATACCTCAGAGACATTGTGGGTTCAGCTCCAGACCAACCATTGCAATAAAGCAAATATTGCAATAAAAGTGACTTAAATGTATTTTTTGGTTTCTCAGTGCATATAAAAGTTATGTTTACACTATGCTGCAGTTTACTAAGTGTGCAATAGCAAAAAAAATTACCATACATACTTTAATTGAAAAATACTTTATTGCTAAAAATGCTAACAGTCAACGCAGGGTTGCCACAAACCTTCAATTTGTAAAAAAAAAAAAAAAAAAAAAAAAAATGCATATCTGCGAAGCGCAAAAAAGCAAAGCACAATAAAACAGGGCACACCTGTATTTTCTAGAGACCCTCATCCATGTGCACCAAGAGAAGGATTAGAAAACGTTCAAAGGAGCACTGTTTGTAAGAGAGAGAAGAGAAACACAACCCAGAAGTCCATCGAGAGTACAATGGAGACATAAACTGTATTAAAGTCAAGAGAATAAACTACAGCTACGTTACAACATGGATGCCCCTCACAAACATAATGGTGAGTGAAAGAAGCCAGACCCAAGAACAAACATACTGTCTGACTCCATTTACATGAAGTTCAAAAGCAAGCAAAACAGCCATAGTGTTGTTAAGTCAGAGGGGTAAGTAGAGATCCACAGCCATACCACCCTGGATGTGCCTAGTCTCTCTGGTCTCAGAAGCTAAGCAGGGGTGGGCCTGGTTAGTACTTGCATGGGGAAGAAGAGTTAGTAGGTAGTTACTCTGGGGAGGCAAGGGATGGACTCTGTGAGTGAAAGGGGGTGCAAGGGGGCTTCTGAGGGGTTGCTAAGTGTTCAGTTTCTTTACTGGGAGCTGGCTAAATGGGGACTCTGAAAATTCACTGAGCTATGCATTTTGACTTGTGCATGTTCTGTTTGTATATTTCAATGAAAAAAAGTTACCTAAATAAACTGAAGACTTGCATACCATATGGCCTGGGAAATCTGGCCCTTGGAATATATTCCAGAGAAACTCTTGCATGTGTGCATGCACTAGGAGAGACGTGCAAGAACGCTCACAGAGCACTGTGTGTAGCAGCCCAAAACCAGAAAGAACCCTCACACCTACGAACAGGAGAATAGACATGTTGGGGTAGATTCACACAATGTAAAACTACACAGCAGGGAAAATGAATGAACCAGACCTGCAGGCATCAACATGGCTGCAGCTGAAAAACCTCAACGTTAAGTAAGAGAACAAAGCTGCAGAGGAATACACACGATACAATTTACAACCAATATAAAAATATGCAAAACTTTACATGTTATTTAGAGTTTCATACATATTTATCAACTCTGTAACAAAAAGCAGAGGAAAAATAAATACAAAATTCGAAATACTGTTTGTTCTTGTAGGAGAGGCAGAGGAAGAAAACTACTGGGGGGAACCCAGGGAGTTGCAGAGGCACTGGTAACGCTCTGTTTCTAAAACCAGGTTGGGGGGTACACAGTTAGTGTTCACCTTCATCCTTTATTCCTCACACACAACTTATAAATACTCTTTTGGGTCTAAGAATTATTTTATATTAAGAACAACTGGATAGGGACTTCCCTGGTGGTCCAGTGGTTAAGAATCCACCTTCCAATGCAAGGGACACGGGGTCAATCCCTAGTCGGGGAACCAAGATCCCACATACCGTGGGGCAGCTGAGCCTGTGCGGGGCAACTACTGAGCCCACACACTACAACTACAGAGCCCACGCGCTCTGGAGCCCGCACACCACAACTAGAGAGAAGCCCGAGAAGCCCATATGCCACAAAGAAGAGCCTGCATGCTGCAATGAAAGATCCTGCGTGCCACAACTAAGACCCAATGCAGCCAAAAATAAATAAATAATATTAAAAAAAAAATAAACAAAAAACTGGATATATTCTGACACAGCAATTTTATTTCTAGGAACAGATACTACAAATACACTGAAAAATAGCACAGATACAAAGCTATTCATTACAGCACTCTAACTGTAAATGTTTAAATGTCACCTAAATGCCCTTCAATCACACCAAATTCATCGTGACATATCCATTCAGTGGACTATTTATTACACAGTCTTTAAAGAGAAAGAGATCTTTACATACTAAAGCATACTTAAAGATCTTTAAGAAGCATCTTTAAGAAATATTAAACGACAAAAAGCTCCAAAACAGTGTGTGTTGTTTGCTACAATTCTTTTTAATGTTGTTCTGCAAATAAACCTTTCCAGACTTTGTCCTTGACAGAAGACCAAACTTAAAACCAAAAGGACTCTGGGTCAATAAACACCATTTAAATAAATATTTCAAAAGTTCAGGCTATGGGTGGTAATCGGAATGGCACAGGAGAGTCTCAAAGGAGGATTTCTTGGGCTGGGGGTGGGGGAGGGGAGATTTAAAAGATGTGATACCAGGCTTCCCTGGTGGCGCAGTGGTTGAGAGTCCGCCTGCCGATGCAGGGGACATGGGTTCGTGCCCCAGTTCGGGAAGGTCCCACATGCCGCGGAGCGGCTGGGCCCGTGAGCCATGGCCGCTGAGCCTGCACGTCCGGAGCCTGTGCTCCACAACGGGAGAGGCCACAGCAGTGAGAGGCCCACGTACTGCAAAAAAAAAAAAAAAAAAAAAAAAAAAAAAAAAAAAAAAAAAAAAAAAATGTGATACCATCCTTAGAGGCTGGGATCTAAGAAGATCATAAAGCCTGCAACTTGAAGATGGATGGAAGAAGAAAGGCATTTACGTTTTTCAAAAACAAGGACTCTGACACCTCAGAGCTCTCCTGGAAAAAAGTACTTGATGTTAAAATACATCCAAGCAGGTGATGAATCAAAATAATGGGATAGAAGGAACTGTAGTAACAGAAATTGTGGGGAGCAGTAATTGCATATAAGTGCAAGAGTAAACAATGAATGGGATATGGTCATAGAAAAAAAGTGATATTCCAACAGAGCAAACTAAACTAACACAAAACAGCAAAACCCTAACAAAAATGGGAGAAAGAAAAAGGGGAGGTGGGCTGAAGTATGGTGTCATTTACCTTTCCCTCTGTCTTAGCAGGGTGTCAATTGATACAACCTAAAATTGAAACATGCAATTCTGTTAAAAAGCTAGAGCAATTCCAACGTATCCTCATCATGTATTTTCTTAACCTTTTAGGGAGTTTTTAGAAACTACTATTTCTTGAGATAAGAAATAACTGTCCTATGTCCAGCAATTTCTTATTTCACTTTGGCTTCTTTAACTTACTTTAAATTATGTTATACTGAACTGAATCATTTTACATAAAACAAGCATACATAGTACTCCTCCTTAATATTAAGTTATCTCCTTGTATACATGCCAGGCCTTCTCCTTGTATACATGCATTAATTCTCTTGAATGAATCTCATTTAACAATGGTTATTTCATGATGATGACTGCATGAATTTTTTTTTTTTTTTT
>RJWK010033165.1:0-23279 GCA_004363435.1 Platanista minor | reverse complement strand
GAGTCCGCCTGCCGATTCAGGGGACACGGGTTCGTGCCCCGGTCCGGGAAGATCCCACATGCCGCGGAGCGGCTGGGCCCGTAAGCCATGGCCACTGAGCCAGCGTGTCCGGAGCCTGTGCTCCACAACGGGAGAGGCCACAACAGTGAGAGGCCCGCGTACTGCAAAAAACCAAACAAACATACAAACAAAAAAACAGGCATTTAATCCTCTAATACTTATAGAAATCCATTGAAATAGGGATTATTATACCATTTTGGACTCAAGGAAGCCAAGGCTGAGAGAGATCAAACCAATTGTCTAAGATCTCATTGCTTGTGAGCAGAGGAGCTGGGATGTTTGGAGTTCAAGTTCATGGCCTTTCCACTAAGTGTAGAATAAAGATTAACGTTGCTCTCTTCTCACTGAGATAATAACCAACTGGAAGCAGCCCACGCATGCTGTCTTTAGAGAAAAAGGCAGATCTTAACCAGAAAGCAGCTACGTGAGGCATGGACCTTGTGCCCTTTTCTAGGCACCTCCAGTGGGAGACGATTCCAATGCAGCCAAACAGTGCTCTCCAAATATTATCTACTATTAATGTTGCTGTTATTCTTGTTGATTGGTACTTAGAAAAAACAAGGTGAGGATGCTTCAGCTGGATTTCATTCACCTTGACAATATGAGTCTCCAAATTTAATGATTCACTTTGTCGCTGAGGAGAGACCAGTCCGGAGTGGCCATGAGGACTGCAGACAGGCATTAACAGTTGCTCACAGTAGGGGTTGTTGTTGTTGTTTTTGGTGTTATTGTTTTGTTAGCTGTAAGACTTTGGACAAAGCCCTTGATTTCTCTGGGCTTGAAGCCAGGTGCATCAAACAAGGTAGCCAGAGGGTGAGGATTAATGCTGGGATTCCTGGCCCTCCTTTACAGGCTGAATGCCTAGTTTGTCTTGACCTCTTGGCTATTCCTTTCAAAGTGCAGATGCAGTTATTATTTACTCTTAAGATAAAAGAATGGAGTGGGCAGTGCTTCATTCTTTGAGGACTCTCCCCGTGCCTTTCCTTATGCCTCTGGCTCTCAAATTGCATCATTCCTTCCCTTTAAGGCCTGTGGCCTCTTCACCAGATCTGGGTTCTGCCAATGTTTCGGGTTCAGCAGAGCAGAGCCAAACCTTGGCCCAGAAGCAGGATATATATCTGAGTTCGAATCCCATGCTCACTGTGGAACCTAGGATAATTATCTTTATCTTGCTAAGGTTTTGTAGGGATTAAATGAAATAACATATAGAGAATGTCTATAACATAGTAGAAGCCCAATATATGTTAGCCATTGTTATCATCAACAACCTAATTGCCAAACCCTATGCCCTTTTCGTATGTCTCATTACCCATGATGACTGGGGTGCATCAGACATGGAGAACCACTCCTTTACTGAGACCCTCTCTCCTTTACCCTTGTCAGTTCTCCACCCCCTGGACATTCTAATGATCCTCCCTTTTCCCTTTTCCTTGTTGTCCTTTTTCGTACCCTTCATAGTTATGGCTGTTTTAGTTAAGTTGTCTTGATAGTATGTTTTTATTAAATGGCTCTAGAAGAAGCCAAAGTCCATAGAATGAAAGTCCAGTCTTTTTATCCAAACTTGGAGCAGAGCAATGGGAGAAGGCTGAAAGCCTCATATACTCTTCTGCTCACCAGTGTTACTGCAAAAGGCAGTTGCACATAGTCAGGAGGAGGGTTTTGGTCTCTTTACAAATGAATGAATGAGTAAATAAACCAGGAGAGGGAGCATCAAGTTCCAGTTTGTGAAGATACATTTCTGCACACCTCACACTTCTGCTGGCTTGATATTTAACCAGTAACCAGAGTGAAATGGACCGTGAAGGGAAGCTGCAAAAATCACAGGGTCCTGCCCCAGTCCCGAGGCTTAGGATAATTATTTGCAACTTGAATTTCCCAGCCTCCGATAGAAATGAGGTCATCTTGACACCCATGGCTGAAATGTCACCACAGCTTCTAATGCAGGACCTCCAGTCTTCTGTGAGGTCTCACCCCATAGCGTCACTGGGAGTCCTAAAGGGACATCTCACACAGAGCCATGAAAAAGTGCACTTCTGCTCAGGGATGTCAGCGCTTTATCAGGTGACCTCTGAGAATCACCGTCCACTAACTCCAGTACATGGAGACCATCAGTCCTTTCCACTGTCCTCTGGGCATCACTGCTAATATATCAACGTCCCGTTAATACCAGGTCATGGCCGGCTTTCATGACAACGTGGGATGACTCTCATCACTCCAGGACTTGGAATCAGGCATGGTCGCCTAGGTCCCAAGGTGGCAATGCCTGTGACCCGCGCCTCAAGGCCTCCTACACAAATATAGTGCCATCCCCTTCTGCCAGCAGCCCTCTCCCCACAGACTGAGACAAAGCATTGTTCTGTCCACCTGCACTCCCATTCCCAGAGACAAGCTAACATCCTTTGTGCAGACCCCTTACCTCCCCAAACCAGTGAACTCCCCGTTCACAGACAGCGTGACTCTCAGTTTAAGGTCCTCTCTTAAGCCAATAAAGACAAAATCCTCGATATTTAGGAGTATGTATGATTTTAAATCATACTGTTTTCTAGAAACATCCAGGGTCTTTCTCCATTCAGAATGTGCAGGGCACATGGAGTAACTAATGCCTAGGGCATGTCAGAACTCGGAGGCTACGAAAGCAGTCTCCTTTCATCAGCAGCTAGAGGCAGAGGAAACAAGATGAGCACGGCATGGTCCTGCCCTAGTGGAGCTCAGAGCCCATAGGAGGACAGGCCACTTCGTCATTTATTACTCAGGGAAGGATGGCATGAGAACACGGCCTTGGTTTGGAAACCTAAATCAGACTAAAGGAGTCAAGGAAGGAGACTTCAAGAGTACTAAATGTTTGGAGATGTGTTTTGAAGAATAAAAGAAGTTAGCTAAATAACAAAACATGAGATGGAAAGGGATTTATGTGAAAGCAACACACGAGGAAAGGCTTGATTAGTTTTGGCGGCTACAGGTAATTCCACAATTTCCTAGGAAAGGTAGCTATTATTTATCAGACCAAGGATGTCTGTTACTAGGATGGGAGTGCAGTGAGGAGGAAGAATGTACTAGCTCCTTTAACATTTCCCTCAAGGGGATCATGTTTAAACTTACGTTATTGGAGAATGACTAGCGTTAATCAAAGCTAAGCATTTACTAAGATGACATCTTACAGCTGCTCTTCAATTCTTAAAAAAAAAAAAATCCAAAGATGAAATATGTCTTGTTATAAGCCACTATGTGCTTGCCCACCAAGATTGTAATTCTCCATGGACCCTGGGGGCTTTACTTTCTCAGGAAACCCCTCTCTGGTCCCACACTAGTTCAGACCCTGCATCTGTACACACTCACTAGAGTCCTGTACTGTTCCTTATCACAGTTCATGAAAAATGTGTGTGTGTGTGTGTGTGTGTGCACGTGTGTGTGATTTAATTAATCTGTATCTTTCACCAGTTTCAAAGTTCCAGGAGAACAGTCTTTTTGTTTCTTTTTATTTTATATTGGTGTATAGCCGATTAACAATGTTGTAGTTTCAGGTGCACAGCAGAGCACCTCAGTTGTACATACACATGTATCCATGCTCCCCCAGACTCCCCTCCCATCCAGGCTGCCACATAACTCCAGGAGAAGAGTCTTAATCTCTGTTTTCTCCCTGCAGTATCATTAGTTTCTAGCACAATGTCTGGTACAAAATATATGCTTGAAAAAGATGTGTTGATTCCGGGACTTCCCTGGTGGCGCAGTGGTTAAGAATCTGCCTGCCAGTGCAGGGGACATGGGTTCGAGCCCTGCTCCAGGAAGATCCCACATGCCACGGAGCAACTAAGTCCGAGTGCCACAACTACTGAGCCTGCGCTCTAGAGCCTTCCAGCCACAACTGCGGAGCCTGCGAGCCACAACTACTGAAGCCCGTGCGCCTGGAACTCATGCTGCACAACAAAGAGAAGCCACCTCAGTGAGAAGCCATGCACTGCAATGAAGAGTAGCCCCCGCTCGCCGCAACTAGAGAAAGCCCGCGCACAGCAACGAAGACCCAATGCAGCCAAAAATAAAAATAAATAAATAAAATAAAATTTATTAAAAAAAAGATGTGTTGATTCTGCTGCTCCTACCATTGTGTGCTGTTACTGTTGTGACTTTGGCTGTTACAATTTCGTCTCTATTGAGCAAACAAGAATTGTGTTTTGAGGAGGAAAAAGGTGTAGTCATCAGGTTAGCCAGTATGGCCTGGTCATATGAGAGGCTAAGGGTCACGGGGGTATTTAGAGCACTCAGAGCCAAGGGCCACGTAAGAGTCTGTCACTTAGAACAGAAGCTTTCAACTGATGTCCAGGATGGAAAGAGTAATAGGTTTGTTTTTTCCTAAGGACATGAGCTAGGGCAAACATGCAGGACCAGATACATAATTCACAGGGTACAGTGCAAAATGAAAATGCAGGGCCTCTTGTTCAAAAAGTATCAAGAATTTCAAGATGGTGACAGAAGAGCATTAACCCAAGTGCAGGGCCCTGTGTGACTGCACAGGCTGCATACCCATTGTAATAGGGAAGGAAAATCTGATTCCATATTACATCTGTTCCTTTTCACTTCAACCTTTGTGTTCTGTTGTCTGCACTTAGTCATGCTGGCTCTGCACCTTTTGTAAAAGAATGTTGTCTATATTACAACATTGAAATATACAGCATAGCCTATTCTCTGACCTTTAAGAGTTCTTCCATATAGCATAAAAAGTTGCAAAACACAGAATAACAGTTGCCTTGTTAGAGGTTTACAGGAACATCCTGACCTACGTGGACAGCTGGAAGAACAAAGAATTCTTACACCAAGCAGTTCGCAACAACTAACCACTCCCTTCCTTCATCTTGCCTTTAAAAGTGCTTTGCTGAAACCCTTCGAGGAGTTTGGGAATTTGGGGGTACGAACCACCTGTTTACTTGCATGGCCCTTCAATAAACCTTTCTCTGCTCCAAACTCCGATTTTTCAGTTTGTGTGGCTTTACTGGGCACTGGGCACAAGAACTTGCATTTGCTAACACTGTGAAGCTGACCTTGCAAACATTTATAGCTATTAAATAAAATCTGAACATAAGTTTGTAGTTTCCTGTTGGAAAATTAAAGGGAGTTTTGTATTTGGGGCCTTTTGTATTGGGAAGCCTTTTAAATATCCAGATGTAGAACTTCCCTGGTGGCCCGGTGGGTAAGAATCAGCCTGCCAATGCAGGGGACGTAGGTTGGAGCCCTGGTCCGGGAAGATCCCACATGCCGTGGAGTAACTAAGCCCGTGCGCCACAACTACTGAGCCTGCGCTCTAGAGCCTGCAAGCCACAACAGCGGGGCCCGCGTGCCACAACTACGGAAGCCCATGCGCCTAGAGCCTGTGCTTCGCAGCAAGAGAAGCCCCCTCTCGCCACAACTAGAGAATGCCCATGCACAGCAACGAAGACCCAATGCAGCCAAAAATAAATAAATAAAATAAATAAATTTATTTTGAAAACAATCCAGATGTATTTCCTTTCCCTGCACACTGAAGTTTTTCTTCAAAAGATACTGGACTTTATCCCATGGGGCCATCTCTCTGTTTCTGGAAGACCTACTAAGGCGTAGGTACTGGTTTGCCCCTCTGTAAACAGCCCTGACATCCTTGCTATACTGCAAAACCCATTTGCTCCTCAGCTATGAAGATTTGGCCTAGATTTAAGGCTCCACAGTCCAAAAAGCATGGATTTTGACGCCAAAATGGGTTCAGATCCCAGCTCCTCCATTTACAGTTTAGCGACCTGGAGCAAATTACTGAGCCTCCCAGTTTTCTCATCTATAAATGCTACTGATAATACCTAGCCTAATAAGGTGGCTCTGAGGATTAAATACGGTAAAAAGTGTGACGGCTTAGCACATAAATGCACAACAAAACTAGGACACATCCACATTTTGCAGTATCCCCCTGCTTTAGTCCAAAACTGAACCGAGGAAAGAGGAGGGCCCTCAGGCCAGGGAACTCCAGCTCTGCTTCCTCCGTCACTGAACCCTATAAATAACTTGGCTAAGTCACCGGCTCCCTGAGAGTCGATGTTTCTCAGGGTGCAGGAGGGAGTTGCTGCAGGTGGTCGTCTCTCCGGCTGGATCATTCATTCGGGCGTTTGGTCTGAATTTTCTGTCTACTTCCTAAAGCATCTCCCCGACCGTGCCGTGCGCGGCCCAGCCCCCCCGGAGGGCCTCCCGAGGGCGCTGCCCATTTCTGCCCCGCTACTCCCCGCGGGGGCCCGCGCAGCCCCGCCCCGGAGCCACCTCCCGCCCCTCTTCTCCGGGGGACGGGCCAGCCCGAGCCCAGTCACGACTGTGCGGTCCCCCGCGAGGTGGCCGCGGGAGCAGTGGGGAGGCGCGCTTTCCCCCTGCCCGCGGGGGTGCCGGGGAGGTGGGCAGGGCCGGGGCGGGGGCGAGGCCGGAGGAGGGCGCGTCGGCGCCTCGGCGGGGATGGGAGTCCCCGGCCTCCGGAGCTGAGCAAGCCGGCCCGCGGCGGGGAGGGCGCGCCGCAGGGAGGCTAGCCTCGCTCTTCCTCCGGGAGCCCCAACACCTTTCCCGCGCCGCCAAGATGATCCCCCCGAGCGGCGCCCGCGTGGACGGCGTGGACGGGCTGCCCAAGGAGACGACGAACGCCGAACAACCGCCCTCTCCTGCATCCACCGGCAGCCAGGAATCCAAGGTACCGCGCAGGCTTGCCCCGAGAGGATACAAACTCACTCTCCTTCTCTCCTCTGTCCACCTTTGTTTCCTCCCTACTGGCGCTGGCGCCAGAGTCTGAGACGCGTCCCCAGTTCCTCTCAAGGACTGTACCTCCCTTGAGACTTGAATGTACGGCAGGACTCGCTGATAGCGATGCTGGACCACGTCCCTGGAGACCCAGCTTTCTTGCCCACACAGCCCGGGGGCTTTGCGCAGGGCTTCCACCCTGCGAGCACCCGCAATTCAGTTGACTCCGGGTCGGATAGCTTTCTTGGGTGGTGGTGGCGTGGTGGTTCTGTGCTTTGAGCCTGCATGTACCCAAAGCGCGTGTAAGTATTAGGTAGCTTCTGAAGGCTGAGGGACACTCCTCCGGAAAAGCTGGGGCACTTGCGGAGCCGCAGAGGTTTGCCTGTATCCCAAAGGTCTGAGGCCCTTTGCTTAACAGGGTTCATCCTTCACCTCAGATACAGCTCATTTCAGACAAACTAGAGCAATGACGCGTTCTCGGGAAAGTTGATGTTCCTCTTGTGGAAGTTAATCCTCGGACTTAACATTTGCTTTCGCGAGAGTTACACTGACATACGCAAAACCAACCCCGCAGCACTTCTGTCACTGGTACCCTTCCTCTGAAAGTCTCGTGGGCGCCAGGCACATGTTTGGAAATCTTGGAAGAGGATAAAGTAAAATGCGGCTGCTAGCCGTGCGATGCCAAATGGCATCTCAGCCGGGAGTGAAAACCATAAGATGGAGTTTGTAGTTACATGGATTTTTTTAAGGGCAGGACTCCTGGCTCTTTATCCAGATCTCCTTTTGTGTTTCCCTGGATGTCTTTGGGATGTGGGGCAGTTCCTGTGGAGGAATGAAGGAAAGGAGGGTGCCAGTCTGGAGGGCAGGCCAGATGGGGCAAAGAAGAGTCCCATCCTTATCTCCCTTCACACACACCCCTGGAAGCCATTGACAAATCAGCAGGATCAAAAGCACAGCTAAGTGGCTCTCAGTTGAAGTGACCGCTGCCCACTGTGTGTACCCCAGCCTTCAAAAGTTAACCATCAGGGGCTTCCCCGGTGGCGCAGTGGTTGAGAGTCCGCCTGCCGATGCAGGGGACGCGGGTTCGTGCCCCGGTCCGGGAGGATCCCACGTGCCGCGGAGCGGCTGGGCCCGTGAGCCGTGGCCGCTGAGCCTGCGCGTCCGGAGCCTGTGCTCCGCAACGGGAGAGGCCGCGACAGTGAGAGGCCCGCGTACCGCAAAAAGCAAAAAAAAAAAAAAAAAAAAAAAAAAAAAGTTAACCATCAGAGATGCTAATCCAAGACAAAGAGCTTTGCATTATCTCTATTTTATTTTCTTGATAAATATCTGACCCGAAATATGTGTGTCAAGTTTTCTAAAACGCAGTTGGAAATGGGGGCAAGACCCCACCTTGCAGAATCATTGTGAGGCATAGTAAGTACAGGGTGAGGACTGTACATCCCAGTACAGTGTAAAGACTCGATCCGTGTTTACCCTTTTCCTTCCTGAGATAAGGAGATGGGATCCACCTCACCATAGATGATTCACTCCAAATCCATCTCACAGCCCATACACATGGACCGTTACCCTCCGACCAGAAGTTTCTGGCTGTCTCATCATTGTCCATCATTGACCTTCATTCACCTAAGTGATATGGGATAGTGACCACTTCAGGGGTGATCCTAGAATACTGTAAATGAATGCAGCTAAACTCAAGAGTGAAACTAGTATTCAACTTTTTGCATTGGGCCTGTTGCTCTGCAGTAGGTATGTTCTGGAAAGCGCTTAGGATTTGCTTATACAGAAGCACAGTTCAAACACACTGTATGGGCTTGCTATTTATAGATATCCTAATGTAAATTCTTTGGCAAAGCAAAACCTACGTATGTAATACCCGTCATTATCCACCAACTTATCTGGTTTATAGTTTTGGATCTGCACACGTCAATTTTTCTCAAAGTGTATTTATACATTCCTAAATTTGCTGTCATGGCTTAGGTGTTCTTAGTCAGTGGAGATGGACTGTGGGGGGCCCATGAACCCCAAGAAATTGAATGCAAAGTCTTGTGCCTGAAGGTGAAATTTGGGGGGGGGGGCATAGTGTTTTTGATACTCTCCAAGGGGCCCATGCTTCTCAAAAAAGCTAAACTGCTGATGTGGAGGGGCTATGGTAAGGTAACATTAGGATGGCATGAAACGGGAGTAGAGGCAGGCTCTATTTATTCTGCACCAGCAGTGCCACATTTGAAAGCTTATTGGCATTAACAAGGATCCTCCACCCTGAGGATGAGAGTCTGGTAGGAGAATGTGGACATGTCGTCATCCCATCTTACTCTGCTCTGAAGTGGTTTGTTTGTCAAAATACCGTGTGGGACAGAATGGTTCAGCCCCTCTGGACAGTAAACTTTCTCAAGAAAGACTTTCAAAATTAGTTTTTTCTTTTATTTTATTAAAGCCTAGTTGACTTGCAGTACTGTATTAGTTTCAGGTGTACAACCTAGCAATTCATTGTCTTTATAGATTAGTCATCATGCAAAGTTATTATAATATTATTAGCTACATTCCCTGTGCTGTACATTGCATCCCTGTGACTTACCTATTTTATAGCTAGTAGTCTGTACCTCTTAATCCCCTTCACTTCATTCACTCATTCACCCCACCTCCCTCCCCTCTGGCAATCATCACTAGTTTATTCTCTGTATCTGTGAGTCCGTTTCTGTTTGGTTATATATGTTGATTTGTTTTGATTGTTAGGTTTCACTACACATTTTTAAAATAACTTTTTTCTCTCATGGTAAGAGTAACAAATACTCTGTGGAAATTTGAAAAGTCCTGAAAAAAAAGTTTTAAAAATTCCCCCCTGGTCCAGTCCAGAGACAACTACTGATATCTTGATTGTATATTTGCCTCTTTTCATTGATTTTTCTATTTACACAGTTGAGAGAACAATGGTGAGCATCTACTGAGTGCTTGGTCTGTCAGGCACAACTTGACCCTTCATAATAACCCTGTGAGGGAGGTTCTGCTATTATTTCTGTTTTGTGGATGGGGAAGTGGAAACTCAGAAAGGTTAGGTGACTTCCCCACGATTGTATAGTTAGTTGAGTGACACAGCAAGGACAGGGACCCAGGCAGCATGGCTCCGGAGGACAAGTTGTCAACCACCTGCAGCCGTCTCTCATGCCTGTGTACTGTTTTACGTCCTGTACTGTTTCACCTAACATCCTAACCAAGTATTTTATATGCTACTAAAAGCCACTTGCAACCATATTTTGGTCTTCTCGTCTTAAGAAACCTTTGAAAATAAATTGAGCCACATTATCATGTGAAATGATTAAAGCCCAGTTCTTATACAGCTTCTTTGCATTTGATTTTGCTACTTTTTCCCTAAAAGTATATTTACGGAAGTGATTAAATGGAATATCACAGAACCATCTGGAAAACCGGGCCACAGCAAACACTTTGGTCTAGAGGGTCCATTAGAGAAGAATGATAATGATTCAATGTCCTGAGCACGTAAAATGTTTCCGGAAGTCCATTTCTGCAGATTCTTTGGACTGCTAAATCGTAGAATATTAGAATTGGAAACACTAGAGATGATCAATTCTGGGTATTTGTAAAATTATGGATAATTTTTATTGTGTAAATTTATTTTATTACGGAAAATTTCAACACAGAGAAAATACTATAAAGAACCATCATGTACCTGATTACCTGGCTTCACCAATTATCAATTCATGGAGGATCTTGCTTCATCTGTTACCCCCAGCACTACCCCCACCCCTCCCCATGCACACTGGATCATTTTAAAGCAAGTTCCAGGCATCAAAACGTTTCATTCGTCAATATTTCCAGATGCATCTCTAAAGAATAAGGGCTCTTTTTGTAAACATGACTACAATCCCATTATCACATACTCCAGGTGTTTTAAATCAAGGGTCAGTATATTCTTTGGATTGGAATATCTGTGAACAACCAGAACCTTCAGAATTGCTCGTGTACATGTATATGTGCATTGTCTGGGGAAAGGATCCATAGTTCATACCAGCTCGGTAAAGTGTTTATAGCCTTCAAAGGTTGTGTAAATATCCCCTCCCTTTTTTTTTTCTCTGTTGAGTAAATCGAGGCCCAGAGAGAGGTAGTGACTTGCCTAAGATCACACAGGTAGTTACTGCCAGTAGTCTTAAGAAGGTCCCCGTCTTGGACCTTGGATACCCCAGCACAATTTCCTCAGAGTAAATTCCTGTAAGCACAAGTCATAATCTAGTTTATGTGGTTTTGTTTTTCATAAAATTAGTCAAGTTGAAAGAGTTCGAAAGCCACTGATGAACCCCACCCCCCTGTATCTTTCCACTAACTATCCCAGAAAGACCACAATCTAATTTTTTTTCTAAGTGCTTGACAGAGACCATTGAATACTAAGAAAAATTTCATGTTTCAGCAGCCCTTATTGCAATGAATGTCTTTTCTCCCACTAACTTATTGACAACATAGAAATCTTACTAAGGTGTCACATGAAGTTTTGCATGGATGCCCTTTGCCATCACTTATATGACACAAAGTCACATTTTGATGATATGAAGGGATTGTAGGTTTTGAGGTCAAATAAACAAGAGGTCAGATCTCTTCTTATCAGTTACCATCTTTGTGTCCATGGGCAAGCTGCCTAACCTCTCTGAGCCTCGGCTTCCTAAAATCTAGAATGGGGATGCTAATCCCCAATTGTCATGGCTTTTTGTAAAGCCTGAGAGTAGGTAAAACACCCAATATGTTGAAAGCATTTGTAAGCATAAAGCGTTGTTTACTTTCTCTTCCCGCTTCAAATTAGATGATTCTGTCACTGACCAGTCACAAATGTCATCATTGGAAGAATTTCAATAATCAAAAATGACGTTCCAATAGTATAACTGAGTTTTCCTCCCTTTGCACTTTCAGTTATACTGTTGACTGCAGTGAGATTTCATCTTAGCTATGTTGCATCCCCAAGAAGATTAGCCATAGAGTCACCAGCATGTGACTTTGATTTTGAAAGGTTGATATAAGCCACCTAGGGCACCACTGGAGCCATGGACTAAGGTGTCCCCTCATTCGTGGTTGGTTCTCTCTGAATCTGGACCACCTTCTAAGCTATCGAGAAGCAATTCCTAACCATGAAGATGTGCCCTGCATGTCCCGGAAAGGTTTCTGTGTCCATCAATCAGCAACTACTTTATTTACTGCCTACTTTGTGGCCAGCTCACTCATTACATATATATGAAGCTATTATTGATAAGGAATTTAACTTCTACTCAAGGGAGAAGAAAGAAAACGGAACCTTGGCCTTGCATTCAAATCCCCTGGTGAGTCCAGACCATAGGCTAGACCTATTAAATTGAAATCTGTGAGTGAAGGTCCCAGCAATCAGCATTTTTATAAAGCTTCCTTAGTGATGTCATTGTACAGCCAAGTTTGAGAAACACTGGTCTAGACTAAAAGAATTACAGAATGTCAAAGAAAGCAAGATATTTTCCCTTCCAGCCAAGATACTTGGAATCATTTGTATTTACTTTCTCTTCTTCTTCACTTCCCATTTATACTTCAATCCAAAGAAATGGTTCTGGCAAAAGTAACCTGCTGTTTCCTCCACATTGCCAAAGAATCTAAGCGTTGCTCAGATACAGCTGGATTTATAAGGTTGCCTATGTCCTTATTAAGTTATTTTCATGATTATAAAAGTAATAAGCACTAAATGTAGAAAACTGGAAAGCACAGAATATGTAAAAATTCATTTATCACACAATGACCTATACATAAGGATTGTTAGGGGGTTTTTTTGTTTTTTTTTTTGCGGTACGTGGTCCTCTCACTGTTGTGGCCTCTCCCGTTGCGGAGCACAGGCTCCGGACACGCAGGCTCAGCGGCCATGGCTCACGGGCCCAGCCGCTCCGCAGCATGTGGGATCTTCCCGGACCCGGGCACGAACCCGTGTCCCCTGCATTGGTAGGTGGACTCTCAACCACTGCGCCACCAGGGAAGCCCAAGGATTGTTAGGTTTTTTTGCTGTATTTCTTTCAGGTTTCCTTTTACACACACACACACACGCTTGAAACAAAATTGAAATAATGTATACATAAATGCACATTATGTTTTTTCTTCTATCTAATGTTGTACATAAACAGTTTTCTTGTATTCTTAGATAAGTATTAAATAAAGATGGTGTATGTCATTGCTGTACCATATCTATTTCGTCAGTCTCTTCTGATGGTACATTTAGATTCTTTCTCAGCTTTCAAGCTTTAAAAGAATATCAATATTTAAACGGGCTTCCTGATACATCAACATTTGAATACTTTTCTGATGCGTTTCATGGGAAGTAAAATTGCTAGCTCTGGATGTAAACACTTCGAAGGTCTTTTACTCTCACTGACATAGTGCTCTCTAGAAAGATCTATCATAGCTTTTTTTTTAGAATTTTTCTTTTTATTTTATTTTTATTAGCTGTGTTGGTTCTTCGTTGCTGCACATGGGCTTTCTCTAGTTGCAGTGAGTGGGGGGCTACTCTTCATTGCAGTGTGCAGGCTTCTCATTGTGGTGGCTTCTCTTGTTGCGGAGCACGGGCTCTAGGCACACGGGCTTCAGTAGTTGTGGCTCGCGGTCTCTAGAGCGCAGGCTCAGTAATTGTGGCGCGTGGGCTTAGTTGCTCCGCAGCATGGGGAATCTTCCCGGACCAGGGCTCAAACCCACGTCCCCTGCATTGGCAGGCAGTTTCTTAACCACTGCGCCACCAGGGAAGCCCTATCATAGCTTTTTTTCTTGTAAACTTTGAAGTATAACATCATACCAAAAAGCGCACACAAGATTACAGATCAATGAATTTTCAAAAAATAAATTATTGATCAGTATGTAACCAAAACAAAAATCAAGAAATAGAATGTTATCAGCACCCCAGAATCTCCCTCATACCCTTTTCTGTCACTGCCTTCCCAAAGGTAAATAATATTTTGACTTCTAACAACATAAATTAACCTTCCTTTATATAAATGGAATCATACAGTGTGTACTCTTTTATGCTTGGCTTCTTTCACTTAACACTATGTTGTGAGATTCATTTATACCATTGCATGTAGCAATAGTTTTCGTTTTCATTGCTATATAGAATTCCACTGTGTGAATAGACCACTGTTTAACCACTCTGTTGATGGTGGACATTTGGATTGTTTCTTCGTTTTGGCTGCTAGAAGTTATACCCCTTTGACCATTCTTATACATATTCCTTGTGGCACCTCTGTTGGGTGTATACCTAGGAGCAACGTTGCTGGGCTGTAGGGTATACATTAAGTTCAGTGTTAGTAGATATTGTCAACTTTCCAAAGCATCTGTACCAATTCGTAATCCCACCAACAATGTGTAAGAGTTCCATCTGATCCTCATCCCACCAACATTTGGTATTGGCTATATTTCTCAGTTCAGCCATTCTCATAGGTGATTAGTGGTATTGTGCCATGGTTTTAACTTGTATGTCCCCAATGACTAATGAATTAAGCAGTTTTTTTGTTTTGTTTTGTTTTGTTTTGGCCATGCCTCATGCGTGATCTTAGTTCCCTGACCAGGGATCAAACCCTTCTCCCTGCCCTGCATTGGGAGGGCAGCGTCTTAACCACTGGACTGCCAGGGAAGTCCCGAATTAAGCAGTTTTTATGCTTTGGGGCATTTGAATGTCTTCTTTTGAAGTAGCTATTCAAATCTTTTGTCTATTTTCCTATTAGCTTATATGTCGTTTTAAAAAATTTATATGAATTCTTTACATATCCTAGATCCAAGTACTTTTTAAGATAAATGTGTTGCAGATATCTTCTATCCTGTGGCTTTTCTTTTCTTAACAGAAATTCTAATTGAATGTAGTCAAGTTATTAATTTTCTCACTTATGGCTGTTAGTGCTTTTTGTGTTCTCCTTGTGAAATCTTTGCGTACCCCAAAGGCATGAAAGTATTCTCCTAGAATATCTCGTAGTATTTCTTAGAAATGTTATTGCTTAGCCTTTCACACATAAGTCTATAATCCACTTGAAATTGCTGTGGGTGTGAGGTAGGGGTCAAGATTTATTACGGCACTGCACTGCCACCTTTGCCATAAATTGGGTGGCTATATTTTTGATTTATGTGGAGGTTGATGCTCTGCCCCATTGGTCTATTTGTCTGTCCTTGTACCAGCACAGCACTGTCTTAAATATAATGGCTTTATTAAAAAGTTTTGATATCTGGCAGAGTAAGACTTCTGGCTTTGCCTTGCTTTTTCAAAACTGTTTTGGATATTTGGGGCCCTTGACATTTCCATTATGCATTTTAGAATCAGCTAATCAGTTTCCACAAAAACACCTGCTAGGATTTTGACTGGGGTTGCATTAAATCTACAAATCCATTTGGAGAGGGACATCCTCATACTATTAGTTCTTCCAGTAATAGAGTCCACTGTACAGAGATTGCTTCCACCAAGTGCCCCAGGCCATTGTTACCTGAGAACCTAATTCTTTGTTACTTTTTTTCAGTTTGGGGATTCTCAGACCAAGTTGTGTTGTATAAATTTAAGCCCCAAATCTTTGTGAAGGCAGATCTGTGATTATGAATTCCCAAGGAAATATTTGTTTGTTTATTGTCCACCTTATATCTATACTAAGATTTTCTTTCTCATCAACCTGAATTGGTGAGAAATTTGTTTCTTGTTCATTCTTTCTTTTCAGATCTCCACTATATGTAGGCAGTAAAATTCAATCTCCCTAGGATTTTTTTTTTTTGAGTTAAAATACACATAACATAAAATTTACCTTCTTACTAATTTTTAAATGGTTACATTTTAAATGTAGTTTTCTGTGGCATTAAATATATTCATATTGTTGTATAACTGTCACCATCTTTAGAACTTTTTCATCTTTCCAAACTGAAGTTCTGTACCCATTACACAGTTATTCCCCATCTCCTACTTTTTCCAGCTCCTGGCAACCACTACTATTCCACTTTCTGATTCTATGAATTTAACTAACTCTAGGTACCTCATATATGACGAATCATTTAATGTTTGTCCCTTTGTAAGTGGCTTACCTCACTTAACATAAATCTTCCAGGTCCATCCATGTTGTGGTATAAGTCAGAATTTCCTTCTTTTTTTAAGGCTGAACAATATTCCATTGTATGTATATACCACATTTCTTTATCGATTCATCCATCAATGGACTATTGTGAATAATGCTGCTATGAACTTGGGTGTACAAATATCTCTTCAAGTCCCTGCTTTCATTTCCTTTAGGTATATAGCCAGAAGTGAGGTTGCTGGATTATATGGTAATTCTATCTTTAATCTTTTGAGGATTCACCATACTGTTTTTCACAATGGCTGTACCATTTTAGATTCCCACCAGGAATGAACAGGATTCCAATTTCTCTACATCCTCACCACCACTAGTTATTTTCTGGGGTTTTTTTTTTTTTAATCCTAATGGGAGTGAGATGCTTACCTCAATTGTGGCTTTTGCTTGCATTTCCCTACTGATTAGTGTTGTTGAGCGTCATTTCATGGGCTTATTGGTCATTTGTATATCTTCTTTGGAGAAATGTCCGTTCAAGGCCTTTGCCTGTTTTTTGAGTTGTTTTCTTTCTTGTTAGTTATTTTTGTTATTTTTAGATTTATAGCCTTTTATCAGCAAATTTGAAGGGCAAAGATGTATTGAAATTTTTTATTGTTTTATTACATTTATCCACTAGAAAGTGTTATTTTTATATTAAAAATTTTTTTCTTTTGTGAATTATATATTCATCTATTTTAATAGAGCATTTATTTCCTATTGATTTTTTAAAAATTCTTTATAAATATTAAAACCACAATCTTTCATATATGTTGCTAACGTTTTCCCAGATTGAAATTTGTTTTTCAATTTTATTACATTTTCAACATGGAAGATTATTTTTTTATGTTGTTAAATGTCTCAAATTTATTTAGCTATGGCTTCTTTTTCCCATTTATATTTAGAAAGGTCTTCCCCACACTGGGAGCAAATAAATATTAATCTGTGTGTTCCTCTAGCTCCTTATTATATACTTTTTCCTTTTATCACTTTAATCCATCCAGAATTTATGTTGTTATGTGGTAAGGAAGGACTTTAATTTTTTCTGAATGAAAAAACCACTTGTTGAACAATTCATTTTTACGCTGATTTGAAATGTTGGATCTATTATGTAATAAATGGTAATATGTACTAGGTTGTCTTTTACAGTCATCTGTTATATTCTAATGATTTTGCGTTTATTACTACACACTACTTTGACATTACAATTATAATGTTTTAATTACTGTAGCTTTATAATAGACTAATAACCTTCCTGGGAATTTATTTATTTAACTGCACTCACCGTTTTGATTTTCCATCAAGTTATAAATATAATATTTTGAGAAGAATTGCATGAAACTTTTAAGATCGTTTCAGCAAAATCTTTACATATAGTGGGATTTCTCATCCAAGAACATAGTATATATCTTTAGTTATTGAAACGTCTTTTATGCCACTCATAAACGCTTAGTAATTTTCTTCAAATACTTTTTGCCCAATCCTCTGTTAGCTATTTTCTGGAAATTTTATACTAGTTTTATATTAATTTTGTAATCTAAGGTCTTTTAGATTCCATTTCTTATTCATTAATAAAGAAGTACAGTGTTGCTTACTGATTGATTGTGGGCTCTGGAGTCAGAAGCAGCTGTGTTCAAATCGCAATGTACGGCTTTGGGATGCCACTTAATGAGCTTCCCTGTCCTTCACTTTCCTGAGCCTCACTGTTCTTTCTGTAAAATGAGCATACTAATGGTCTTTTGCAGCACTGTCATTAGGGTTAGGTTAATGAGTGTATCCTAAGAGCCTAACACAGTGCGTGGCACATAGTCAATGTTAGCTATTATTATTAGATTATCATAGTATCTACAAAAATAATTTTGCCTCTCTAACTATAATTATCTCTTTTGGGGGTTAGGGGAGTGGGGTAGGTAGGGACAGAATATTATTGCAGTAGATATCCTAAAATACAGTAAGTGTCAGTGGAGGCATTGGGCTAGTACCTAACTTTAAGTGCTACCTAAGTTTTGCTATAAGTGTACATTGAGTATAGGTGTATATTGTACAGTGTTGGCACTAAGGGGTACTTTTAGATCTCTTGTATCTCAAGTTACTCTGCAAGCCACTTAAAATTTACACATTCAGCCTGAGAAACATCAGGTGGTACTTTGCAAATTTAACTTTAAGACAAATCCATTTCCAACTAAATCATTTCTTAAGTCCTCCTTCTACACAAATTCCAGACTTCCCGCTCTGTTTGCAATTAAACTGAGACAGTGTTTCTTATGTAAATTTGGGTAATGTTCTTAGCTTACTAAGAATTTCCACCAGGAATGGATATGGAATTGTTTCAAATGACTTTTTGGCAAGTATCAAAGTAATCATGTGATTTTTTTTTTTTTTTTGTCCTTTGACCTCTTTATGTGATGGATTATATTAATAGATAGCCTAAATTAAACTCTTCTTACATTCCTGGAAAAGGTCCCACTTGACCATGGGGATTTTCTTTTAATAAACTGCTAGGTTTTCATTGCCAGTACTTTATTATTTTTACGTCTATATACATAAGAAAGATTGTTCTCTGTCATTTTGTGTCCTTGGTCAGATATTATTTTTAAGGATATGCCAAGTTTAAAAAAATTATTTGGGAACATATATATGGATGTTTTTGTTTGTTTCTTTTTGGTTTTTGTTCTGTGAACAGTTTGTAGAACCCAGATCTCCACTTTGAATATTTGAAAAAAATGGCACAAGACCTAAAACTGGCACCTATTTTAAAATAAAATTTGAAAACATTTTTGTATTTTTTATTCTATTCTCTTTTCCTAAACTGACATGGATCAGGTTTGTTAACTTGTATTTTGCCTGAAAATTATTCCTTTCATTTAAATCTTCATAATAACTCTGGATGAGTTATTACAGGACAGCCCTGGGACCTTCCTTCAATCTTATCTCATCCTCACTCTTTCTAGGAGGCTTCCTATGTGTTCTTACCTTGTGAAATCCCTTTTTTTGTAGTTCTCTGTGTTTATATACCAGTGGTCCCTTAGATCTGTATTTGGAATCAGGAAAGTTAAATACCAGTGCTCACGTTTCCACCTTTATCTAGAGAGCTCACGTTTCCACCTTTATCTAGAGAGGCGCTCCCTCCTTAAATCTCATTTTCTCCTTTGATTCCCTTTCTACTTCTGTAACAGTTCCTCTCTAGTCCTATTGGCTCTCACATTCTCCTCCACCCATCATTCAAGGGTTGGTCTTCCCCAGCATTCTATTCTCAGCCCTCAGCCCTTCTCATTCTTCATAATCTCTCTGGGTCTTTCTGGGACATCTTACCTATTCTTTTTATTTCATCCACCAGCTGATAACTCCCAAATCTGAAGCCAACACGGACATCACTCTTCTGAGCTCCAGACCAATATATCCCACTGCCTTTTGGGCAGCCTGTCTTGATGCCCTCCATATATTTTAAATTCAACCTACCCTCAACTAAACTCATCATTCTCAACTCAGATGCCAGCTCAGTTCTTGTGTGTTCTTCTTCTTGTGTTCTCATCCAGAGATGAGCATCATCCATGGAGTCAGCCAAGCCAGAAAGCCAGAACTCATCCTCAGTGACCCCCAGGGGGCCTGAATAGAGAGGCTTTTGGAAGCAGGTGGACAGGAGACAAGATGTCTGTCAGCCCTCAGAGGGTGCTTCATTTATCCAAAAATGAAACTTGGACCTGTTGTCTGTTGCTAATGGCCCCCATAGCTGAAGTGTCAGTCAGCATGTTTTCCTCAGGTCTGGGAGCAAGTGTGATCACAGCATGAAGGACTGAGGTCAGGCACAAGGGAAAGAATAAAGAGGAGGGATCCAGAACACCCTGGGCTCCCAGGAATGCCACTGCTACCTTGCCCTCCAAACTGACATGAGAGAGAGAGCAGTGAAGAGGCCCTAGAGTGCTATGTAAGCACCCCGGTAAGACCCCCACATTCCCTCTCTTCATCTCCAACACTCTCAGTTTTATCGGAACAAGGTAACTTGGAAACCTTGGAAAAGATTCCCATGACACCCCTTTCCCTGGCGTGTCAATCACCAGAAGAGCACAAGGCTGCAGAGCCCCCTTCCTTTCTCACAGTTTAATCTCCATACAGATCTGCATATCTACTCGTCAACTCTGTCTGCCACCCTCCCCAGCGGTCGGTACTCTCTACTCTACCCCCTGGGATTTACTCTTCAGTAAACCCTCTCTCTCCTCAACGTCTCTGATGTGTCCTTCACTTCTGATTCTGATGCCCAGCCATTCCGCTGCAGCCTCTCAAATGGTGGCTCTTTTCTCCCTCATCAGGCTCGGTAGTTGAGGAGGCTACTGCTTCCAGACTCTGATCTCTCCTCCTCTAAAACGTAGCTTTAAAATCCACGCACTCAGTCTCTTCTACCCACTGCTAAAATCAGCAGTCACCTACCAACCCGAGTAGGTCTCTCCATTCTCCAGGCTCACCCTCACTCAGTCCAACCCTACCCCTGTCATAAACATCGGTGATTTTCATATACTGCAGATGACTCTTCCAAATATCCTGACTTCGTAAGTCCTTAAACTTTTCTCCTCCTAAAATCTTGTCTCCACTCTCTCCCACATTGCCACCCACTTCTGTGACCATTCCCAAGACTTTGCACAATGATTGCACCATCTTTCCAATTGTAAAAAAGTACAGAGAAAACTTTTCGGGCAAGGATGCTCAGGAAAGGAGTCGTTCTGCAGGGTCAACCCTTCCAGATAAAAGAGAACATGTCCTTTTATGTTCCAGACATTTCCCTATTGAGAATTTTGCTTGCAAGGTTCACATCTCCGTACTTTCAAAAGCAGAATATGCCACATGGAATTTCATTCACGTATAATAGAGCTGCAAATGCTTTGTAAATTTCAAAGCAATTATATTGCTTTTGTAATTTCCTTTTCCTAAGTATTCAGGATCACCATTTTAAACACTAGTTATTGAACTTTTCGCGTGCAGGAGAGTTTTCCTCTTGCACTAATGACTCCATACTGCTGTGCCCTCCTGCTTCTTGTGTCTGACTCTAACATTTTTCATACTCTTCCTACACAAAGACCGTCCTCTCTCTGCAGCCTACTTTGAGTCTTCTAAGGTGCTTCTTTTCGTTTGCTTTGGTATGGGAAAATAAATCATCACACTAGTTGGAATTTCATATTCCTTAAGAGGAAACAGAAACTGAACTCAATGGGCTATCAGGGAAGTAAACAGAGGATTTTGGGGTTTCAGTGTTTTGGTTTTACTTAGTGACTTTACCTAGTGATTGGTTCATCAGACTTTTTGCTTACATTTTCTGGTTCTTAGCTGCATTTTCCATAATCAGTTGCTGAGTTCCTGATAGGTTTGATATTTCTTAATTCTTGTTTAAAGGACAAATTGATTAAGCTCAAGTTTCTGGCACCCATTTTTTTTTCATTAATCCATTTGTACTGGATCCTTCATGTGTTGATCAGTTTGCTGGTGATCATCCCCAATGGATCTGACCTTCCAGTTAACATTTGAAAAGATAAGTTCCAAAATAGAAGGTTTCAATATTGTCAATTTCTATGGAGTGATTTTTTTTCTAATTGCTATACCGGACTCTATCTCTTCTCCTCAGGTATATAGCCTGGAAGTGCAGTAACATTATCAAAATAAATGTTCCATGAATATGTTGTGTGAGAGAAAAAAAAAAGAGCAAAAGGAAAAAAATCCAACTTACAAAATTAAAGCATGTGGTTTATGGTTCTTCAGATGAATAAAACAGAGAACACGATGTACAATCAGGAGGCTTCATGTCAGACCACAACTCAGCCCACTGAAGCATCTCAGATGTGCAGATTCTTAATCACTGAATGGTCTCTTTTCCAGAAGGAGTAACTTCAGTCTGGTTCTGATAACCCAAGGGCTCTAGAATTTCATGAATTTTATGAACTTGTCTGAGAAAGCAGTGGTTTTATAGGTGATTTGTTTGTTAGTCCTTGTGGTTAGAATTATTTTGGCAAAGTTGCATTTATAGACTGCCTATAGGGTGACTTTGTCAGACAACAGGAAGTAAAAAACCTGATACTCTAATTTGTAATAAATCATGGGGTTGAAGATGGGAGATATTTTAAGCTTGTATATCAGGAGCCAAGAGCAATATGCCAAGCCATCTAGCTTCATGGCAGGACCCTTTCTGGTTCTTAATTGGACCTTCCCTTGTAAGTTTGTCCACAACCTGGTTGGACAGCTGCACAGAGAGCCTGAATCTCATTCTTAGAGCCCATGCCCTTGGTTCCCAGGCTCTGGACAGCAGCTGTGGGGTAGACAGAGGCCCATGGGGAGAGCAACAGCTTTGACCTCATTCTCCGTGGTCAGAATCATCAAATCATATAGGTCCAACTTTGAGGAAGCCTATTTCCAACATATAAAGTTGCTGTAGCTGCAGAAGGTACTGAGGGTTTTGTTTTTTTTTCCCCCTTCTCCTTCACCTTAAGTTGATATCTCTAAAAGAAAAGCATGAGGTTCAAAAGCATGTAATTTTTTTTTTTTTTTTTTTGTGGTACGCGGGCCTCTCACCATTGTTTCCTCTCCCGCTGCGGAGCACAGGCTACAGACGCGCAGGCTCAGCGGCCATGGCTCACAGGCCGGCCGCTCCGCGGCACGTGGGATCTTCCCGGACTGGGGCACGAACCCGCATCCCCTGCATCGGCAGGTGGACTGTCAACCACTGCGCCACCAGGGAAGCCCCAGAAGCATGTAATTTATGGAGGGTGTACTCTCAGGAGAAACCTACAAGGAGGAAGGAAAGCAGGAAAGGACAGGAGATGGGGCTGATCAAGAATATAGTCTCAGGTGGTCTTGGCCTGATCCACAGCGGGGGTCTGGAGCACAGGAGCCCCACAGGGTTGTGTCGGCCTTAAAGCAATAGGACAGGACTGCTTTACTCTGTATCAGTCAGCCTTTGACCCCAGGGGTCGGCGGAGGGGAAGGGAGACGTTGCACAGTCTCCCAGGGGAGACAGTTTCCATTAGCTGAAGGCAATTCTGGGAAGAAAGAATGATCTGCAAACCTAGGCATCTGGGAGGTGGGTGCAAGGGCCCCCGTATAGAGGATCTGGGCAGGACACCAACAGCACCCACTACCTCGGGGTTCTACCTGCGCTGCTTCAGCCAGAGCAGTCATTCCCCTTTTCCATGCTCTACAGTTAGGAATTTTGCTAATTTTTTTTTTTTTTTGCGGTACGCGGGCCTCTCGCTGTTGTGGCCTCTCCCGTTGCAGAGCACAGGCTCCGGACGCGCAGGCTCAGCGGCCATGGCTCACGGGCCCAGCCGCTCCGCGGCATGTGGGATCTTCCCAGACCGTGGCACGAACCCATGTCCCCTGCATCGGCAGGCGGACTCTCAACCACTGCGCCACCAGGGAAGCCCTGCTAATTTT
>RJWK010033164.1:0-23280 GCA_004363435.1 Platanista minor | reverse complement strand
TTGGTCTTGTTTATGGTTTCCTTTGCTGTGCAAAAGCTTTGAAGTTTCATTAGGTCCCATTTGTTTATTTTTGTTTTTATTTCCATTTCTCTAGGAGGTGGGTCAAAAAGAATCTTGCTGTGATTTATGTCATAGAGTGTTCTGCCTATGTTTTCCTCTAAGAGTTTGATAGTTTCTGGCCTTACATTTAGGTCTTTAAAACTGGACAGGTACATGTAAAAGTATGAGACTAGAACACTCCTTAACACCATACACAAAAATAAGCTCAACATGTGTTCTTGATTATATCTCTTAAATATCTTATAGTGTATACATTTCATTAAGGCTAATTATTTCTATGGCCCCAGAGGCTTATATGGTCTTGCTGAGTCTAGAACCTGGGTCTTCCGATTCCTGGTTCAGCCTCTCTCTGATCTGCTGTGATGCTTTTAGAGAAAGGAACTTTGTTTTAATTCTAAATCTGTCTCAATATGTAACTATGTAATAAAATTTTATAAACACAAACTCCTTGCAAACATTAGAAAAAAGGCACAGAAATACCAACTAGTATTAGTGTATATAAAAGACTATTAATATTACCTATGACACCAAGCTCTGAATTTATTACTCTTATGCTTTACTGAAGAACTTCTTACTGACTGTTCACCATGCTTCCCTCTTTTTCCTCCTGTCTCAGAAGAAACCTTGGCCTTCCTTTGGCTCAGGTTAATCTCTCTACCTGTGCACTATGGACCTTAACTGCTTTGCCTCCTCCGGAGTCTTGTTTCAGAAATAATACCCCCTCTTTCCAGTATGTAACATCCCCCCACCCCATTTGCTCTTCCCCTTCAACCTATAAATACCCTTAGGTGTCTTCCAACTTAAGAAATAGAGCAAAACAAATAAAACCAACAAATACCCTAAACTAAGAAAATATCCTTCCCTTCCCCGCCCTCCCTTTCTAATCATCCTTAACTTTCTCATCGTTAGTCGAGCTACTTCCAGAGCAGACCATTGCATGGGCCCTCTTCACTGCCTGAGCACCATGCGCTCCTCAACCCACAGTAGCTTCTGCCCTACCATCATAGTGATTACCATCACCTTTGTTTTGACAAAGCAAATGAATACTTTTCCGTGACTTAGCTTGCCTTTTATAGGATTTGACACAGTGGACCATTCATTTATTTAACAGTTATTCAATTCTTTCTATAGGCCAGGCATTATACTAAGTGCAAAGGAGACACAATTGTGGGGAAAAATTAAATAGATTTCAGTAACACTGTGTTTTCCTGGTTTTTCTTTCTACTTCGTCTTTTTTACCGTTCCCTCTGTGGGCTTCTCTTCTGTTTACCCCAATGTTGCTATAACACATAATAACTGTTGGCTAAACATTATACACTCTTCCTGGTGACCTTATTCACATGACTAAACATTTACATGTATAGTGAACAGAAGGATGGTCTACCCCAGTCTCCTTTCAGGAAGGACTGAAGACCCAGCTGAGGTGACTGCAGTCAACACACAGCCTCCAAATGCCAGTTCTACAGGGTCAGCCTGAGCTGAACTGCCTTGCCCAAGGTCATGCCTTTTTTGTAGGACCAGATCCAATGGCTGAGCAAGGGGCAGTGTGAAGATCTGGATGCTCTGGCCTAAGAGGGAAGTTGTACAAGGTGCATCTGGAAACGTTGGCACACAAGATAGCAGGGAAACGATCAAAGACTCTGAAGCCAAGCTGAAGAGACTTCCACTTGCCAAAAATGGGACAATTTGAGTAGCAATAAGAATAATAATGGCAATGGTTAAAACATATCAGACACATTAAAACTTCATTAATTCATAGAAATACTGAAGGAAATCCACAAAACCTCATTGGTTGTCTTTGGAGAATACAGGAAACAAACTCATTATTCTAAAAAATGATAAATGGGGCATTTAACCTGCCTTTTCAGTATAAGCTAGACCTCTGCATAACCAACTGGTTGATGAAGGAAAATTTCTCCTTATAGATGTATTCCATCTAATAATGAATAGAATTAATGATTAATAAATGATAGAATTACAATACTGTTTTGCTCACCCTTTATGAAATAATGATATAGGCAAATATTGTACAAAGAATCTACAGAACAAGCTCACTTATAAATATTACTGCAAAAAAATAAAATATTAGCAAATAGAATCCAACTATTAATTACAGAATCTTGTTTGTTTTTAAGGGATTTATACCAGACATGCAAGAATGGTTCTATATTAGGAAGTAGGTTAGTATTATTCATATTATTAGAAAATCATGATGATCTCCATAAGACACTCAAAAGGCATTTGACAAAATTAAATAGCTATTTTTTTAAAAAGCACTCAATACAAAAGGAATCAAGATACTTCATTAACTTAATAAAATACATGTATCTCAGCCCAAAGCCAACATCTAACTTAATGGGAAAATGCTGGGGATATTTCCTAAAGTCAGATCCAAGACAAGGATACTACCATCATACTACTATTCAACAATGACGTGGTATATTAGGCAAGACAATTGTATAAGAGAAAGTGATTATGCAAGATTATAATATTATACTATGTTATTGTATAAGAGAAAGATATAAAATTATATGAGACAGGTGTAAAAGTTGTAAAGGAGGATGCAGAGCTGTACTGTTTGCAGATGATTTGATTATATACCTGGAATACCCAAGAAACTTGGCTGAAAAATCACTGTATACAATAAGATAGTTTAGGAAGATGCTTGATGTTAAATTAATATACTGAAAAAAAGGCTTCATGATACAAATATCCATTTAGAAGATAAAACTGAAGAAAAGACTTATTAAAATAGTAACAGAAAGGTAAAATATTTAGGAATAAACAGTACAAAAATTGTAAGAGAGCCATATGAGGAAACAGTCCTGATATACACAAAAGTACACTTGAAACAAATGTGAAGATAAGTCATGTACTTAGGGAAGCCAAACAACACATATAAGTTTGTAAATTTAAGAACATCCTCACCCCCTAAAAAAAATACCACAAGGTTTTGTTGTTCTTACCCTCCCCCCAAACTAAACAAGCTAATTCTAGTCATTTGGGAATTTATTGCAAAGGTCGCCAGAGGAAGATCAGTGATGGGGAGACTACACCTATCAGATACTGAAACAAGCTATAAACTTTAAGAGTTGTATCATTCTGGCATATGAAGGAGACTCAAGTTACCTATGGGAATTTATGATAAAAGTGGCTTCTCAAATCGGTGGGGGAGAAATGGAAGACAATAAGTAATCGTGAGATTATATAGTAGCAATGTCGAGAAACACAAAGTTGTATACTTTACCCTGTTCATCAGAATAAAAGACCAAATGGATCAACTATTTAAATGTAAAAAAATCAGACATTCTAGGAAAAAACACAAGCAAATTCGTTTATAAATCTGAAGTGTAAAGGACCTTCTAAATATTACAATCAATGATGTTAGAAGCTAATACTTCCATAGTATGTACAATGTGCAAGACACTGTTCTGAGACTTTTACACATATTTACTCATTTAATCTTATAACAACCATTTGAAGTAGGTACTCTTATTACTTCCACATGAACATAAACATAGGACAAGGCAGAACAGCATTATATGTTAGTTCCCTGAGAGAGATACAACATACGTTAGAGATTCAAAAGAGGAAGAGCTATCAGACTGGGGAAATAAAAAATGATCTAATGGAAACAGCAGAATCTGAGGTAGGTCCAGAAAGATGTAAGGTGATCAGTAAAAGGGTGAAAATATGGTATAAATCCTAATTCAGTCAACATGGGGTATCCCAGGAATAACTGCTGGTTCAAGATGGAGGCATAGGAAGATCCCGAACTCACCTCCTCCCCGGACACACTGAGTCTACAGTCACGTACAGAACAATTTCCTCTTAAAAAAAAGACTCGGGCTTCCTTGGTGCCGCAGTGGTTGAGAGTCTGCCTGCCGATGCAGGAGACGCGGGTTCGTGCCCCGGTCCGGGAAGATCCCACATGCCGTGGAGCGGCTGGACCCGTGAGCCATGGCCGCTGAGCCTGTGCGTCCGGAGCCTGTGCTCCGCAACAGGAGAGGCCACAACGGTGAGAGGCCCGCGTACCGCAAAACAAAAACAAAAACAAAAAAAAAGCTAAAGTCTGGCTGAGTGATGACTACACATCGAGCAAAAGAGAAGAAAAGCACGTCGAAGTGGGTAGAAGAGGCTGGGACACAATCTTGCCATAAACCCCACACCTAGTGCGGTGCCCCACGACTGGGAGAGGTCTCAAAACTCAAGAGCTTCTCCCTGAGGAGCAAAGCATTCAAACCCCTCATCAGGCATCTCAACTTCTAAGACATACACTTGAAAGATGAGCCCCCAAAACATCTAACTCTGAAAACCAACAGGGCTTGCATCCCAAGACCCACAAGACTGTAGTGATCTGAGAAATGTCTCTTAAAGGGCTCACAGACTCAGGCTCACCTTCCCCAGGGCTCAGCTCAGAAGCAGCCAATAGCTCCAAGACTTAAAGTAGACACTCTCCTGCTTCTATTAAGGCATCAGCCTGAGGGGCAGGCATCTCATTTAACACACACATCTAGAAGCCTGCTGGAATACTCTCCAGGGACAGAGACTGGTGGGTGCCATCTTGGTACTCTCCCTTTGCCATTCTCCAGAGCACCAGTATCTCCTGGAAGAGAAGTTTTACACTTGTCTGGTGCCTCAATTTTTGTGGCTGCCGCGTAGGGGACACTTCTTGATTGCTTGGCTCTGGAGGCCAGGGGAGCTGGTTGTCCTGGTCCCATGAGACTTAATAGAGTCACCCAGAAAGGAGTACATACCCCTGTCTGATACCCCAGTTTTGTGACTGCTGCCAGGGGACACTTCTACTTCACCTGGCTCTGGTGGCCAGTGGGGCTTTCAACTCTGGGACCCACAGGACTGTAACCAAAGGAGAAAGAGTTCTTAAACAGTTAACACCCTCAGGACATAGCAAGAGGCAACACACCTAAGAGCTCAGTTTTTCTGTGAAGGAGTCCTATTAGCTAATCATGATTGTGGCCTGAGGGGCAGGCTTCTAATTACACTTCCATCTTGAGGCCCACTGTAATACTTTCCAGAGACCTGAGAAGGCAGTTCTATCTTCATGTTCATCCTCTGCCATGCTCTTGAGCACCAGTATCTCTTGGAGGGGAGCTTTTCATGTGTCTGGTGCCTTGGCTTTTACGTCTGGTGCCCTAGTTTTTGCGATGCTGCCCAAGGGACACCCTTTGATTGCCTGGCTCTGGTGGCTGAAGAGGCTTACGTTCCTGGGTCCCTTTGGACTATGGCAGTCAGACAGACAGACAATTCTTGGCTGGCTATCACACCAGGGCACTGCACAGACAGCTGACTAAGGTATAGTCCTCAGTCTGTGAAGGAGGCCTCTTTGCTTATCTTGGAGATTCATCTTGTGGGGCAGGCTTCATATTTGGCACATATTTAGTGGTCTACAGAGCTGCTCTCAAGGAGTGAGGGCTATGGACATCATGTTGGTGCTCCCAAGAGCAGTACCATCTTGGCTCTCCCTTTACGTTTCTCCAGCTCATGGTATCACTCAGAAAAGAGCTTCTACATTTGTTTGAAGACCTGATTACTATGACTACTGCCCAACGGACACCTCCAGATTGCCTGGCTCTGGTGGCCAGTAGGACTTACAAAACGTGCAGTCCTACAGGTCTGTATATATTTGCATACTATTAAAATCTGATGTCGATTTTCAAGATGGATGTGGAGTTCATCTCTCTCCACGGATGCATCAGGAATAAATCTACAGATGCAACAATTCTCACAGAACACCAGCTGAAAACTAGCAGAAGACCTTGGACACCAGAAAGGACTATAAAGATCCCTGCATAACTGGGTAGGATGGAAAAAAGAAGGGAGGAGGAAGAGAGGAAGCGGGATGGGACCTGCACTGCGGGGTGGGGGAGCTGAAGCAGAGGAGAGATTCCCGAATTTGGGGACACCCCCTCTCTGACAGGGGAAATCGATTGGGACAGAAGGGAAGCATTTGAAGCTGTCGGAAGAGGGTGAAGCGGCCAATCTGTGGCAGATGGGACAGAGTGAGAAATACACAGATGGTCCGTACCTTGGCCCTAGGTGTCCTGGACTGGGATGTATGTTCACAGGTGTGCAAGGGGGCTGGGAGCTGGTGCATGGAGACAGTAGAACAGGCCGAGAGCAAGAACTGCTATTGGCTGTGGGGAGACGGACTGAGGAGATGGGAGGGAAGAAATCTGCAGCAGGGAATGCCTATGGAGGAAGACTGAACTGCCATGGAAGCAGGGCCCTACTGCTGAGTCACACACAGGGGAAGGAGCCACTATTGTAGCCTCTCCTTCCCTGCACGCTGGTGCCTGCCAATGACAATAAAAGAAGCCCGCTCAGGGCTGGCTCTTGCGCGCTGGCTGCCGAGCAATAAAAAAAAGCCCCTTCAGGGCTGGCCCTGCTGCCAGGTGCCAGAAAAGGCCCTCACTAGGGCCATATCTCTTGCGCCCATGGCCACTGGTTTCCCTGCGCATTTGGCACCACTGGGGATCCTGAGATCCAAGCAGTCATATCACCTCTGTGCCTGGTCCTCACAGGGGCAGACCCAAGAGCTCCAAGGCAGCCTCAGGACCAGACTCCTAAGGGTGGACCACATGCAGAGGTGGGGATAAAGCCAAAGCTGAACCCCAGGGACAGGGTGACTAAGGAAGAAGATCGAAAATCTTTCCATCAGCTGTAAAAGCTGCAGATTAAATCCCCGCAATCACCTGGGTCTATGGAATATCTGAGTAGATAATGAGTGTTCCCACAAATGAAAACGGTCTAGCTCTGGCAGCTGTGGACGTTGAGGGCAAGCACACACAGGAATTGGGCCCAATCAGAGTCTGAGTGGTCCCCAAAGGGCTCACAGCAGGTCCAGAGACCAGCCCAGAAGCAGAGGAGAGCCTCCTGGGAAGGAGGAGGTGAGCTGTGGCTCATGGCGTGTGCAAGGACACTGACAGCTGAGACGCCAGGAAAGCACTATTTAGTACCATTATTTTTATTATGTTTGATTCATTCTGTTGTTGGTTCTGGCTGGTTTTTTTTTTTTTTTTTTTTGGTTTCTTTTACTTTCTTTTCTTGCTTGTTGTTGTTTTAATTTTTTTTAATTTAGTCTTTTGGGATCTCCATGTTTTATAACATTTTTTATTTTAATTTTTTTATACATTTCTATTTTTGCTTTTTTGTTCTATGTTCTTTCCCCTTTTTTCTTCTTTTTCTTTAATATATTTTTATTTAAAAAAATATGTCCATTTCTGGGGGCTTCCCTGGTGGTGCAGTGGTTGAGAGTTGGCCTGCCGATGCAGGGGACACGGGTTCATGCCCCGGTCCGGGAAGATCCCACATGCCGCGGAACAGCTGGGCCCATGAGCCATGGCCGCTGAGCCTGTGTGTCCGGAGCCAGTGCTCCACAATGGGAAAGGCCACAACAGTGAGAGGCTCGCGTACGGCAAAAAAAAAAAAAAAAAAAAAAAAAAAGTTCATTTCTACTTTGTGTTTCTGTTGTCCTGTGTTTGTCCCATTTTATTTTATTATTTTTAAAATCATTTTTACCAGTTCTGTTTCCTTGCTTTATTCTTCAGCTGGCACACTGTGTTGATTTTGTTTGTAGGTTTTTTTGTTAGTTTTAATCTTAATTGTCTGATTTCGTTTTTGACTTGTTCTATTTGTCTGGTTGATCTCTTGCTTTTTGTTGTATTTGGCTCCATTTTTGTTTCTTTTACATGTGTTTGTGTTTCCTTGTTTCTGTTTTTATTTGTTTGATTTTGTTTTTACCATTTCTCTGGGGTTTTTTTTAAAAAATATATTTTCTATCTGGTTTTTTAAAAATTTCTATTTCTGTGTTGTTTTTCTGTTGTTCTGTCTTCTTTCCCCTTTCTTTTTGTTTTAAATCATTTTTGTCGGTTTGTTTTGTTTCTTTGCTTCATTCTTCAGTTGGCACTCTGCCTTGGTTTTGTTTATGGGTTTTGTGTTTTTGTCAGCTTTCTTTTTTTTTTTTCACGGTACGTGGGCCTCTCACTGTTGTGGTCTCTCCCATTGTGGAGCACCGGCTCAGGACGTGCAGGCTCAGCGGCCATGGCTCATGGGACCAGCCGCTCCGTGGCATGTGGGATCCTCCTGGACCGGGGCATGAACCCATATCCCCTGCATCGGCAGGCAGACTCTCAAACACTGCGCCACCAGGGAAGCCCTGTCAGCTTTCTTTTTAATTGTTTGATTTCGTTCTTGAGTTCGTTTGTCTGGTTGTTCTCTTGCTTTTTGATTTATTTGGTTCTGTTTTTGTTTCTTTTGTGTGTGTGCATGTTTCCTTGTTTCTGTTTGTCTGTTTGATTTTACTTTTTACCATTTGTCTGGGGTTTTATTAGTCTTTCTTTTTTTAATCCCCTTCATTGCCAGGATGAGCAACTTGTGGAGTCTTGGTCCCTCGACCAGAAGTCCGGCCTGAGGCTCTGGGGTGGGAGCACCAACTCCAGGATGCTGGACCACTAGAGAATTCCTGGCCCCAGGGAAGATTAATCACTGAGAAGTCTCATGGGGGCCTCTATCTGAATCCAAGTCCTGGCTCCACCCAACCGCCAGCAGCTCCCAGTGCTGGATGCCTCACACCAAACAACAAATAAGACAGGAACACAAACCAACCCATCAGCACACACACTATCTAAAGTCATACTAAGCTCAAAGGCACGCCAAAACACACCACCTGACATGGCCCTGCTCATCAGAGGGAAAAGACTCAGCTCCACGCACCAGAACACAGGCAACAGTCCCTCCCATCAGGAAGCCTACGCAAGGCACTGGACCAATCTCACCACTGGGGGCAGAGAACAGAAGCAAGAGGAACTATGATGCAGCAGCCTGGGGAAAGGAAACCTCAAATACGGTAAATCAGACAAAATGAGAAGACAGAAATATCTTACAGGCAAAGGAGCAAGATAAAAACCCACAAGACCAAATAAATGAAGAGGAAATAGGCAAACTACCTGAAAAAGAATTCTGAGTAATGATAGTAAAAATGATCCAAAATCTTGCAAATATAGAAAATACAAGAAACGTTTAACAAGGACCTAGAAGAACTAAACAGCAAACAAACAGTAATGAACAACACAATAAATGAAATTAAAAATACTCTAGAAGGAATCAATAGCAGAATAACTGAGGCAGAAGAACGGATAAGTGAGCTGGAAGATAGAATGGTGGAAATAACTGTCGCTGAGCAGAATAAAGAAAAAAGAAGGAAAAGAATGGAGGACAGTCTCAGAGCCTTCTGGGACAACAATAAGCACACCAGCATTCGAATTACAGACATCCCAGAAGAAGAAAAAAAAAAAAAGGTCTGAGAAAATATTTGAAGAGATTATAGTCGAAAATTTCCTCAACACAGGAAAGGAAATAGTCACTCAAGTCCAGGAAGTTCAGAGAGTCCCATACAGGATAAATCCAAGGAGAAACATGCCGAGACACATAGTAATCACACTAACAAAAATTTAACACAAAGGAAAAATATTAAAAGCAGCAAGAGAAAAGCAACAAATAACATACAAGGGAATCCCCATAAGGTTTACAGCTGATCTTTCAGCAGAAACTCTACAGGCCAGAAGAGAGTGGCGAGATGTATTTAAAGTGATGAAAGGGAAAGACCTACAACCAAGATTACTCTACCCAGCAAGGATCTCATTCAGATTTGATGGAGAAATCAAAAGCTTTACAAACAAGCGTAAATTAAGAGAATTCAGCACCACCAATCCAGATTTACAATAAATGCTAAAGGAACTTGTCAAGGCAGGAAACACAAAAGAAGGAAGAGATCTACAAAAACAAGGAAGGAAACTACATAATGATCAAGGGATCAATCCAAGAAGAAGATATAACAACTGTAAATATCTATACACCCAACATAGGAGCACCTCAATACATAAGGCACAGGCTATAGGCATAAAAGGGAAAATCGACAGTAAGACAATAATAGTAGGCAACTTTAACATGCCACTTACACCAATGGACAGATCATCCAAAATGAAAATAAGTGAGGAAACAAGCTTTAAATGACACATTAGATCAGTTGGACTTAATTGATATTTATAGGACATTCCATCCAAAACAACAGAATACAATTCCTTCTCAAGTGCACACAGAACACTCTCCAGGATAGATCACATCTTGGGTCACAAATCAAGCCTCAGTAAATTTAAGAAAATTGAAATTGTATCAAATATCTTTTCCGACCACAACACTATGAGACTCGATATAAATTACAGGAAAAAAACTGTGTAAAAAATACAAACACATGGAGGCTAAACAATATGCTACTAAACAACTAAGAGATCACTGAAGAAATCAAAGAGGAAATCAAAAAATACCTAGAAACAAATGACAATGAAAACACGATGACCCAAAACCTATAGGATGCAGCAAAAGCAGTTCTAAGAGGGAAGTTTATAGCAATACAATCCTACCTCAAGAAACAAGAAAAAGCTAAAATAAACAACCAAACCTTACACCTAAAGCAATTAGAGAAAGAAAAACAAAAACCCCAAAGTTAGCAGAAGGAAAGAAATCATAAAGATCATATCAGAAATAAATGAAAAAGAAATGAAGGAAACAATAGCAAAGATCAATAAAACTAAAAGCTGGTTCTTTGAGAAGATAAAAAAAACTTATAAACCATTAGCCAGATTCATCAGGAAATAAAGGGAGAAGACTCAAATCAACAGAATTAGAAATGAAAAAGGAGAAGTAACAACTGACAGTGCAGAACTAGAAAGGATCATGAGAGATTACTACAAGCAACTCTATGCCAATAAAATGGACAACCTGGAAGAAATGGACAAATTCTTAGAAGAGTACAACCTTCCAAGGCTGAACCAGGAAGAAATAGAAAACATGAACAGACCAATCACAAGCACTGAAATTGAAACTGTGATTAAAAATCTGCCAACAAGCAAAATCCCAGAACCAGATGGCTTCACAGGTGAATTCTATCAAACATTTAGAGAAGAGCTAACACTTATCCTTCTCAAACTCTTCCAAAATATAGCAGAGGGAGGAGCACTCCCAAACTCATTTTATAAAGGTACCATCACCCTGATACCAAAACCAGACAAAGAGGTCACAAAATAAAGAAAATTACAGGCCAATATCACTGATGAACGTAGATGCAAAAATGCTCAACAAAATACTAGCAAACAGAATGCAACAGCACATTAAAAGGATCATACACCATGATCAAGTGGGTTTTATCCCAAGGATGCAAGGATCCTTCAATATACACAAATCAATCAGTGTGATACACCATATTAACAAATTGAAGGATAAAAACCATGTGATAATCTCAAAAGATGCAGAAAAAGCTTTTGACAAAATTCAACACCAATTTATGATAAAAACTCTCCAGAAAGTGGGCACAGAGGGAACCTACCTCAACATAATAAAAGCCATATATGACACCCACAGCCAACATTCTTAATGGTGAAAAACTGAAACCATTTCCTCTAGGATCAGGAAGAAGACAAGGGTGCCCACTCTCACCACTATTATTCAACATTGTTTTGGAAGTTTTAGCCATGGCAATCAGAGAAGAAAAAGTAATAAAAGGAATCTAAATTGGAAAAGAAGAAGTAAAAGTGTCGCTGTTTACAGATGACATGATACTATACATAGAAAATCCTAAAGATGCCACCAGAAAACTACTAGAGCTAATCAATGAATCTGGTAAAATAGCAGGATACAAAATTAATGCACAGAAATCTCTTGCATTCCTATACTCTAACAATGAAAACCAGAAAGAGAAATTAAGGAAACACACCCATTTACCATTGCAACAGAAGAATAAAATACCTAGGAATAAACGTACCTAAGGAGGCAAAAGACCTGTATGCAGAAAACTATAAGACACTGATGAAATAAATCAAAGACAATACAAACAGATGGAAAGATATACCATGTTCTTGGATTGGAAGAACCAACGTTGTGAAAATGACTATACTACCCAAAGCAATCTACAGATTAAATGCATTCCCTATCAAACTACCAATGGCATGCTTTCACAGAACTAGAACAAAAAATTTCATAATTTGTATGGAAACACAAAAGACCCCGAATAGCCAAAGCAATCTTGAGTAAGAAAAACGGAGCTGGAAGAATCAGGCTCCCTGACTTCAGACTATACTACAAAGGTACAGTATTCAAGACAGTATGCTACTGGTACAAAAACAGAAATATAGATCAATGGAACAGGATAGAAAGCCCAGAGATAAACCCACACACATATGGTCACCTTATCTTTGACAAAGGAGGCAAGAATATAAGATGGAGAAAAGACAGCCTCTTCAATAAGTGGTGCTGGGAAATCTTGAGAGCTACATGTAAAAGAATGAAATTAGAACACTTCCTAACAGCATACACAAAAATAAACTCAAAATGGATTAAAGACCTAAATGTAAGGCCAGATACTATAAAACTCTTAGAGGAAAACATAGGCAGAACACTCTATGACATAAATCACAGACAGATCCTTTCTGACCCACCTCCAAGAGTAATGGAAATAAAAACAAAAATAAACAAATGGGACCTAATGAAACTTAAAAGCTTTTGCACAGAAAAGGAAATCATAAACAAGATGTAATGATAGCCCTCAGAATGGGAGAAAACATTTGTGAACAAAGAAACTGACAAAGGATTAATCTCCAAAATTTACAAGCAGCTCATGCAGCTCAATAAAAAAACAAAACAAAACAAAACAACCCAATCCAAAAATGGGTAGAATACCTAAATAGACATTTCTCCAAGTAGACATACCAAGTAGATTGCCAACAAACACATGAAAGGATGCTCAACATCAGTATTCATCAGAGAGATGCAAATCAAAACCACAATGAGGTATCACCTCACACCTGTCAGAATGCCATCATCAAAAAAATCTAGAAACAATAAATACTGGAGAGGTGTGGAGAAAAGGGAACCCTCCTTCACTGATGGTGGGAATGTAAATTGATACAACCACTATGGAGAACAGTATGGAGGTTCCTTAAGAAACTAAAAATAGAACTACCATATGACCCGGCAATTCCCATTACTGGGCATATACCCTGAGAAAACCATAATTCCAAAAGAGACATGTACCACAGTATTCACTGCAGCACTATTTACAATAGCCAGGACATGGAAGCAACCTAAGTGTCCAATGACAGATGAATGGAGAAAGAAGATGTGACACATATATACAATGGAATATTACTCAGCCATAAAAATGAATGAAATGGAGTTATTTGTAGTGAGGTGGATGGACCTAGAGTCTGTCATACAGAGTTCAGTAAGTCAGAAAGAGAAAAACAAATACCATATGCTCATGCACATGTATGGAATCCAAAAAAGTAGTACTGATGAACCTAGTGGCAGGGCAGGAATAAAGAGGCAGATGTAGAGAACGGACATGAGGTCACAGGGGAGGGGGAAGGTGAAGCTGGGACAAAGTGAGAGAGTAGCATTGACATATATATACTATGAAATGTAAAATGGATGGCTAGTGGGAAGCTGTTGCATAGCCGAGTTAGATCAGCTCAATGCTTTCTGATGATCTAGAGGGGTGGGATAGGGAGAGTGGGAGGGAGGGTCAAGAGGGAGGGGATATGGTGATATATATATACATATAGTTGATTCACTTTGTTGTACAGCAGAAACTAACACAACGTTGTAAAGCAATTATACTCCAATAAAGATATTAAAATAAATAAATAAATAAATAAATAAATGAAATCTGATGCCTAAGGGTCTGGTTTTTAGTCAGCTTGAAGCTAGGTGCTGAGATCCTCCCCTTTGGGGCACCGACAGGTACTGGCACATCCTCAACTTCTGGGAGTTATTGAACATGTAGTAGGCTGTTTGGACAAAGACAAAGGTTTGAGAGACAACCAAGACCTGAGGCAGGACTCAATGTCAAGCTTCAACTCCTACACAAGGCCATTCCTTTAAGACTGGGAGAGGTGGTTGTTTCATCTACTATATAGAAATCAACACAGAGGGTCCAGCGAAATGAAGCAACAGAGGCATATCTTCCAAATAAAAGAACAACCTAAGAAAAAACCTTAATGAAATGGAGATAATTTACCTGATGAAGAATTTAAAGAAATGTTCATAAAGATGCTCAATGAACTGGGGACAAGAATGGATGGACACAGTGAGAACTTCTACAAAAAGATGGAAAATATAAGAAAGTATCGAATAGAAGCCACAGAACTGAAGAATACAAACACTGAACTAAAAAATACACTACGTGTGTTCAACAGCAGACGAGATGAAGCAGAGGAATGATCAGTCAACTTGAAGACAAGGCAGTGGAACTCACCCAATCAGAGCAGTAAAAAGAAAAAAGAATGAAAAAACAAATGAAGATAACTTGAGGGACTTATGGGATAACATCAAATGGCTTCACATTCACATAATAGGGCTCCCAGAAAGAGAAGACAGAGAGAAAGGGGCATAAATCTTATTTGAAGAAATAATGGCTGAAACTTCCCTAACCTGGGAAAGGAAACTGATATACAGATCCAGGAAGTCCAGAGGATGCAAATAAGAGGAACCAAAAGAGACCCACGCCATGGTACATTATAATTAAAATGTCAAAATTTAAAGATTAGGTGAGAATCTTAAAAGCAGCAAGAGAAAAACAACTTATTACACACAAGGGAACCCCCACAGAAGTCTATCAGCAGATTTTTCAGAGGAAACTTTGCAGGCCAGAAGGGAGTAGCATGATATATTCAAAATGCTTAAAGAAAATACATCTTCCAACCAAGAATATCCTACCTGTCAAAGTTATCATTTGAAGTAAAAGGGAGATAAAGTTTTCTAGACAAGCAAAAGCTAACTGAGTTCATCACCAATAAACTAGCATTACAAGAAGTGTTATAAAGGGACTTCTTTAAGCTGAAAAGAAAGGGCACTAATTAGTAACAAGAACACAATAACAAATCTCACTGGAAAGGTAAATATATAGTAAAGGTAGTGGATTAATCACTTATAAAGCTATTATAAAAGAGACAAAAGTAAAAAATAACTATGATGACAATTAGTTAAGGAATACACAATTTAAAAAGATGTAAAATGTGACATCAAAAACATAAATGTTGTGGGGCATAGTAATGATGTTGAGCTTTACAATGGGATCAAACTTCAGTTGTCATCAATTTTAAATAGGCTGTTATAGGGCTTCCCTGGTGGCACAGTGGTTGAGAGTCCACCTGCCAACATAGGAGACACGGGTTCATGCCCCGGTCCGGGAAGATCCCACATGCCACGGAGCGGCTGGGCCCATGAGCCATGGCCGCTGAGCCTGCATGTCCAGAGCCTGTGCTCCGCAACAGGAGAGGCCACAACAGTGAGAGGCCTGTGTACCGCAAAAAAAAAATTTTTTTAATAAAATAAAATAGGCTGTTATAGATAAAAGTTGTTATATGTAAGCCTCATGGTAACCACAAAGCAAAAACCTATAGCAGATACATGAAAAATAAATGGAAAGTAATATAAGTATACCACTAGAGAAAGTCAAACCACAAAGAGCAAGTGAAGAAGAAAGAGAGGAACGATAAAAACAGCCAAAAAACAATTAATAATATGGCAATAAGCACATACCTATCAATAATTACTTTAAATGTAAATGGACTAAATTCTTCAGTCAAAAGGCAGATTGGCTGAATGGATAAAAAACAAGACCCATCTTTATGCTGCCTACAGCATACATATACAGACTCACTTTAGATGTAAGGACATGCACAGACAGAAAGTGAAGAGGTGGAAAAAGATATTCCATGCAAATGGAAATCAAATAAAGCTGATACTTATATCAGACAAAATAGACTTTAAAACAAGGACTGTAATAAAAGACAAATAAGGGCATTATATAATGATAAAGGGGTCAATTAGCAAGAAATTTTATTTGTAAATATTTATGTACCCAACATAGGTGCATCTAAATATATAGAGCAAATTTTAACAAGACTAAAGGGAGAAATAGCAATACAATAATAGGAGGGGACTCTAATAACCCACTTACATCAATGGATAGATCATCCAGCAAGAAAATCAATAAGGGAATATGGGCCTGAAGCTACACATTAGACCAGATGGAATTAACAGATATTTACTGAACATTCCATCCAAAAGCAACAGAATACACTTTCTTCTGAAGTGCACATGAAACATTTTCCAAGGTAGATCATATGTTAGGCCACAGAACAAATCTTCATAAATTTAAGAGCACTGAAATCATATTAAGCACCTTTTCTGACCATAGTGTGAAAATAGAAATTAATTACATGAAAAAAACTGGAAAATTTAAAAATATGTGGAGATTAGATAACATGTGTCTGAATACCAATGTGTCAAAGATGAAATCAAAAGAGAAATAAAAAAACTTGAGACAAATAAAAATGGAAATGCAACATATCAAAATATATGGGATGCAGAAAGAGTAGTTCTTAAGAGGGAAGTTCATAGCGATATATGCCTACCTCAAGAAACAAGAAAAGTCTCAAATAAACAACCTAACTTTACACCTCAAGGAACTAGAAAAAGAAGAAAATCAAAGCCCAAAGTTAGAAGGAAGTGAAACAACAAAGATTAGAGTAGAAATAAGTGAAATAGAGACTAAAAAGACAAAAGATCAATGAAACTAAGAGCTGGTTCTTTGAAAAGATAAACAAATTTACAACCTGTAGCTAGAATCACCAAGAAGAGAGAGGACTCAAATAAATGAAATCAGAAATGAAAGAGGAGACATTACAACTGATACTACTGAAATACAAAGGGTCATAAGAGACTACTATGAACACCTATATGCTAACAAATTGGACAACCTAGAAGAAATGGATACATTGCTAGAAACATGCAACTTACCAAGACTGAATCATGATGCAACAGAAAATCTGAACAGACCAGCTGTTAGCAAGGAAATTGAATTAGTAATCAAAAATCTCTCACAAACCAAAGTCTAGAACCAGACGTCTTCACTGGTGAATTCTACCAAACATTCAAGAAAGAATTAATACCAATCTTCTCAAACTCTTACAAAAAAACAGAAAATGAGAGAAGTCTTCCACACTTTTTTTACAAAGCCAAAATTACCCTGATTACCAAAACCAGACAAGGATGCCACAAGGAAAGAAAATTACAAGCCAATATCCCTGATGAACATAGATACAAAAAACCTCAACAAAGTATTAAGCAAACTGAATTCAATAATAAGCATTAAAAAAGGATCATAAACCACGATCAAGTGGGATTTACTCCAGAAATGCAAGAATGGTTCATCATACACAAATCACTCAATGTGATACACCACATTGACAAAATGAAAGATAAAAATTATACAATCACCTCAACAAATGTATAAGTGTAAAAGCACTTGACAAAATTCAACATCCATTTATGATTTAAAATCCCAACAAAGAAAGTATAGAGGGAATGTACTTCAACATAATAAAGGTCATATATGACAAGGCCACAGTTAACATCATACTCAATGGTGAAAAGCTGAAAGCTTTTCCACTAAGATCAGGAACAAGAAAGGGGTGAATATTCTCACCAGTCTTCTTCAACATAGTACTGGAAGTCCTAGCTAGAGCAACCAGGCAAGAAAAATAATAAAAGGCATCCAAATTGGAAAGAGAAAGAAAAAAAACTGTCACTATTTACATGTGACATGATATTATATATAGAAAACCCTAAAGACTCCATCAAAAAACTGTTAGAATAAATGAATTCACTAAAGGTGCAGGATACAAAAAATCAATACAAAAAAATCTGTTGTGTTTCTATGCACTAATGAACTATCAGAAAGAGAAATTCAGGAAAAATCCCATTTACAATTGTAACAAAAAGAATAAAATACCTAGGGATAAATTTAACCAAGAAAGTAAGATACTTGTATATTGAAATCTACAAGATTAATGAAAGGTATTGAAGAAGACACAAATAAATGGAAAGATCTTCACTGCTCACAGATTGGAATAATCCATATTGTTAAAATGGCCATACTACCGCAAACAATCTAGAGTCAATGCAATCCCTATCAAAATTCCAATGGTATTTTTCACATAAATAGAACAAAATCCTAAAATTTGTATGGGACCATAAAATACCCCAAATAACCAAAGCAATCTTGAGAAAGAAGAACAAAGGTGAAAGCATCACATGCCCTGATTTCAAACTATATTTCAAAGCTACAGTAATGAAAACAGTATGGTATTGGCATAAAAACAGACACATAGATCAATGGAACAGACTAGAGAGCCCAGAAATAAACCCACACAAAAATGGTCAATTTATGACAAAGGAGGCAAGAACATACAAGGGCAAGGACAGTGTCTCTTCAATAAATGATGCTGGGAAAATTGGACAGCCACATGCAAAAATCAAACTGGACCACTGTCTTACACCATACACAAAAATTAACTTCAAATGGATTAAGACCTGAAGCCACAAAACTCTTAGAAGAAAACATAGGTGGTAAGCTCCTTGACATAGGTTTTGCAATGATCTTTTTTTTTTGAACATCCACGCAGCATTCTATTTTTCTTTTTTTTTAATACATTTATTTTATTTATTTATTTTTCATGCCTTTTGTCTTCGTTGCTGCACGCGGGCTTTCTCTAGTTGCGGCGAATGGGCTTCTCAGTGCAATGGCTTCTCTTGTTGTGCAGCACGGGCTCTAGGCACGCAGGCTCAGTAGTTGTGGCTCACGGGCTCTAGAGTGCAGGCTCAGTAGCTGTGGTGCACAGGCTTAGTTGCTCAGCGGCATGTGGGATCTTCCAGGGCTAGGGCTTGAACCCGTGTCCCCTGCATTGGGAAGCAGATTCTTAACCACTGTGCCACCAGGGAAGCCCTGCAATGATCTTTTTAATCTGACACCAAAAGCAAAAGCAACAATATCAAATTAGATGAGTGGGAATACATCAAACTAAAAAGCTTCTACACAGGAAAGGAAACCATCAATAAAATGAAAAGGCAACCTACTGAATGGGAGAAAATATTTTCAAATCATATAGCTGATAAGGGGCTAATATCCAAAATATGTAGAGAATTCATACAACTCAAAAGCAAAAAAACAATCCAATTAAAAAATGGGCAGAACATCTGAATAGACATTTTTCAAAAAAAGATATACAGATGGCCAAGAGGTATATGAAAAGATGCTCTACATCATTAATCATCAGGGAAATGCAAATCAAAACCAAAATGAGATATCTCACACCCGTTAGAACTGCTATTATCAAAAATACTAGCCATTACAAGTGTTGGTGAGGATATGGAGAAAGGCGAACACTTGTGCAGTGTTGGTGGGAATGTAAATTGGTGCAGGTTCTATCCAAAACAGTATGGAGATTACTCAAAAAATAAAGAATAAAACTACCATATGATCCAGTATTTCCACATCTCAGTATTTATTTGAAGAAAACAAAAGTGCTAACTTGAAAAGATATATGCACTCCTATGTTCACTGCAACATAATTTACAATAGCCAATATATGGAAGGAACTTCAGTGTCCAAAGATGGATAAGTGAATAAAGAAATTGTGGTATATACACACAATGGAATATTACTCAGCCATAAAAAGAAAATCTTGGGCTTCCCTGGTGGCGCAGTGATTGAGAGTCCGCCTGCCGATGCAGGGGACATGGGTTCGTGCCCCGGTCCGGGAGGATCCCACATGCCGCGGAGTGGCTGGGCCCGTGAGACATGGCCGCTGACCCTGCACGTCCGGAGCCTGTGCTCCACAATGGGAGAGGCCAGAACAGTGAGAGGTCGGCGGACAGAAAAAAAAAAAAAAAAAAAAAAAAAGAAAATCTTGCACTGTGACAACGTGTATGGACCTTTAGGGCATTATGCTAAGAAAAAGACAAATGCTGTATGATCTCCCTTACATGTGGAATCTAAAATATGTATTTATATAGATAAAGGTCATAGATACAGAGAACAGATTGGCGGTTGCCAGAGGTTGGGGATGGAGGGTGGGAGAAATGGGTGAACTGTTTTTGGTATAGTTTAAATAAATTGAATTAAAAAGTCAACATGGGTCACATGTTAGCCCTTTAAGAACTTGTGGTCTAATTCAAGTTTGTTACCTAATACTTGAATAACTAGTTATTGACTATTTTGGAATCATCAAATATGATCCAAAGGTTTCAGTTTTACAGGGATCTTAGGCTGATACATTTGATCACATGAGTTTTATAACAACTGAAAGCCTTAAACATCAGGGAATGTACACAAGAACAAGCCTCACTTTAGTATCTTGCAGGAGAGCACAGCTAGGGTCAACTGTTCACAGGCTATCACTGCACTAGAGTTGTGTTGAAGAATTATTGCTGGAGTTAGGGTCTTTTGGGTGTCACAACCACACGGTGAGTGCAGAAATATTTTTATTACATATATCCATCCATGTTAGCTACATATGTGATCCAGATGCTTGTTCTGCTCCATGGCCCATGTATCTCTTTAATGCAGAATACTCTCAATGGCTTTCTCTGAGGACAACGAGGACCCAGTTCTCTGGGAGTCTTCTGACTTTTTAATCTTATATGCTGAATCATTTTACAAAAGGGACCAACAAATTGGAAACTGGAAAGATTTTTGTAAATAGAGACAATGTGAATATTAGTTTCAATTGTGCCTCATTTCCACCTTTTAAAATCAGATTACTCTTTCTGAGGTGTGTGTGTGTGTGTGTGTGAGAGAGAGAGAGAGAGAGAGAGGTGTGAGAGAGAGAGAGAGAGGAGAGAGAGAGACAGAGAGAGAGAGAGAGAGAGAGAGAAATGACAGATCCAGAGCTGTAATTGGAGAATAAAATCAGGAACACATTTCTTATCATATGGTACAATTTAATAACAGTAACAACAAAAGGGGGGCTTGAGAATAGCAACAGAGAAGTTCCTTAGCTATCTGAACTAGTGGTACACAATGAAAATGTATATGAAACCATTTAAGAGCCTCATTTGATTTCCAAACAGTATCTGCCAATAGTGAAGTACAGAACTTCACAGCTGTTATTCATAACAAGCACGTAACAAATATAAGAAAACTATTTGCCCATGGATCATGGGGGTTTTAAACAGATATATGTCTGGAAGGCAGAGTTTGTGCTGTAAATTTTATACAAGGCCATTAGAAATCTACTTGCAGTAAACATCAGTCAGATTTAGCTGTTACTCCTACCTACATACGCAGGCTTGTGGTGAAGAACATGTGTTAGGACTTTTACCTGGAAAATCATTGTATTCACTCAAAGTAATAGAAATAATAAAGATTCAGATGCTCCTTGAGAGAACTGTGGATATATTGAAAGATGATGATGCTTAGTGTTTCTATTAAGAATCAGAAACAAAAATAGAGGCTTATTTCTATTTTACATTTCTAGCTCTATGATGATGATTTTGTTTAAGGCTTTGAAGACTTTCAGAACATGGAGTCAATTATTGTATCTTTTGTTAAGTTGTATTTTTCAATTGCCTTGTCTCTCTCCTGCTCTCCCAACCCCACAAAAACAAAAGAGAAATAAAAGCAAACATCAGAATATGATGAGAAAGGAAGAAGTAAAAAATGTAAGTAACAAGTCCGAGGTACTGAACTTTAACCCATGGAAGTGGATTTTATGTTCATAGTAGCCAAAATTTCTAGTAATTCTTGTTATAATTTATTTTAGCTTCTGGATCTATGCTATTATTTTAGCTTAAAGTATTGTTTACAAAAGTATGGTCTATAGCATTGTTTAAAAAATTTAATGTACATACAAAACACCTGTGTGTTATATTAAAATGAAGATTCTGATTCAGAAGATTCTGATCTGGAGTGTGGCCTGAGAGTATTTTTAACAAGTTCCTAGGTAAACCTGGTGCTGCTGGTCCAGGGACTACATTTTCAGTAGCAGACCTCTAGATGTGAGACTATTAGTTCCTTGAAATGCTTCAAGAAAGAAGAGTTCTATGGCTAGTAGACAGGAATCACTGAATATATCATCCTCTTGATGAGTCATAATTGACATTAGTTACAATTAATATTAATATTAAAAGCTCTGAAAAACTTAAGGGTCTGTAAAAAGAAAACATGTTTAGCTTTACTCCTGTGAGCATTTACTTAACTTAAATGGTAAATACCATAGCATCTCCCCGTCCACTCTTTTTTTTCTAACACATTAAAATCTAGGGGAGTTTGAGTTCTATGATATACACTTTAGGAAATACTAGCCCAAAGAAGAGTACACCCATCTTAACTCATTACTCCAAAATCTATTTCTTGAGAAAAATTATTACATTGCATTTCTGAGATGAGAGGAAGGGGTAAGAAATGATGGGCTTATTGTACTTAGTGGGAAGAGTATCATTTTTTTCTAGAATGTATATTAACTCTTCTGAGATTGAACTAGGGCAGGGCAGAAAAAAATGTAACAATGGTTAGTATGCTCTTTTCACAACTATAAAAGATGTGATATAGGGGTTGGCAAACTATAGTCCTCATGGTCATTTTTAGGTATGAAGCTAAAATGGCTTTTTATTTAAATTTTACATTTAAATATAAATATAAATAAATTTTATATTAAAAAATTGATGTTTCACATGGTTGGAGAAAACCAAAAGAAGAATATTTAATGACATGCGAAGATTATGTGACATTCAAATTTCAGTGTTCATAAGTAAAGTTTTATCCACACACAAGCCTGTCCATCTGTTAAGTGTGTTGTCTATGGCTGCTGCCTTTGTAGGAAAGAAGGGTAAGTCATTGCAACTGAGACTGTGGCCTGAAAGTAAAAAAATATTTACTATTTGTCCCTTTACAGGAAAATAATGTGCCAACTACTACCATAATGGACCTGAAGGACATACATTTAAAAAGAGGAAAGGGTAGAGGGTACGTGGGCTTTTGATATATTATTCTTCCCCTTCCTCCCAATTTTTAAATTTAAAAAGTTTATTATCTGAGAATCAGTAGAATTAGGCCCTGTCTTATCTAGTAATGTTGTTGAACTAAAAAAATAAATGTATAACAGGTATTTGTATGTAACTATTTCTCATGGTTAATACCCAATAGAAATTTATGTCAGGAATCCACATTGTTTGTGTAATTACATCTTTCTGAAGAAGTATAGAGCTTGTGAAATGGAAGACCTCTGGTTCTGCAGAGCATCATAGTGGGTTTAGAATGTAAGTTTGACCCAGGAATTGTGGAGACTGAAAGAGAAGAAAGAA
>RJWK010033163.1:0-23280 GCA_004363435.1 Platanista minor | reverse complement strand
AAAATAATTTTTTATAATCTCTGAAAAAAAAAAAAAAAAGGGAGTGTGTTGGATCCAGCGTCCAGGTAGGTGATGTAAACAAGGTGGAAGACAATAGGGAGCTGTGGAAACAGTAGTGACCCTAAGAGGAGATGCCCAGCCTCAAGGGGACGATGACTCTTTAGATTCTCCTTTTATTCATCAGTTGAGCCTCAGTGTTGCTTGAACTTGCAGATTTTTAAGAGAAGTTGGAAGTTTGAATATTTTATGGGAAATTTCCTAATTTTCAAATACCCTTTTTGCTAAAAAAAAATTTGATTCCCAGGACCTGCAGCTTGGGACCCCTGACATAAATATTACTGTTCCTCTGTATAGGCACTTAGGAGCAGCCAGGGCTGAAGCAACCCCTGGGGCTGAGCTCATCTTTCCCTGTTCCAGGGGTGGTCTCTACTGGAAAGAGACCATGAAAGGGGTGCTCTTAGGATGGGAAAGGTTACAGATGGTGGATGGGGAACCTTATGGCATCTAGGAAACCCCTTTCTAATTTATGTTTTTAAATTTTCCTATAGAAAACCCTTTTTGGGGTTACAAAGTGTTGTCTCTCTTGCTTTCTATGATACTGCCTTACCTATTTCTGTTGAGAAGACAAATAAATAATCATGGTCATGTTTGACGTATGTAGGAAAAAATAATTTACGAATATTTTCAAACTTGATTTTTCTGCAAGCAAATATTGCTCAACTTTTACATTTAATATTGTTCTAGATCTAAAGCAAAGTAAATGCAAACTTTATATTTTTTGGTTGTCAGTATAGTTTTTTGTGATAACATATTTTGGTTCTTAAATAATTTTATATATCTTAATTTCTGTAATGTCAGGGACCTTTTTATAGCAATTCTGGTTTTAAAAATACAGCAACTCTCTGGTTTCAACTTCTGGAAGAGTTCACAGATATAACCTACTATAGTTTATTGGATTGGAAACTATTCATATTTAATTTAATTTGAATCAGAGCATTTAATAATCCAGCTGTGTGGTTTTGCTGTTTCATATTCTTTTTCTTAATTTTTATTTAATATTGGAGTATAGTTGATTAACACATGTTAGTTTCAGGTGTACAGCAAAGTGATTCAGTTATACATATACATGTATCTATTCTTTTTCAAATTCTTTTCCCATTTAGGTTATTATAGAATAATTCTTTTATTCATTTATCCAGAATTGATTATTTCCCTGGCATTGGGGGTTCAACAGAGAACAAAAACCATATGGAAATCTTTGCTTTCATGGAGTTTATCTTCTGGTGTGGAGAGGCAGATGATAAAGAAATAAATAAGTAAATTATATAGTATATTAAAAGGTGATGAATGGTATGGAATAGGAAGTATTAGTGGTGGAGAAGAATTTTGTGAATAGAATGGTCAAGAAGGCCTCACTGAGAAGGTGACATTTGGGCAAAGACCTAAAGAGAGATAAATAAGGCAGTAAGTCATATAGATCATTTGCGGGCAGAGGTTATAGCAAAAGCAAAGGTCCTCAGGTGAAAGGTGCCAGGTGTTTTCAGAGAAGACCTAGGAGGCCTGTGTGGCTGGAGCAAAGCAGGCATGGGAAGGAGATGAGGTCAGAAAGACCCTGTGGGACTTTATAGGCTATGATGACACATACACAACACACACATACACACACACACGCACACGCACACACACAAGCATCTGTCTCCACCAAAATTTCAGAACTGTTCCCCAGTTAGTAGAATAGAAGAGGCCACTGAATGGGGATTATTTTCCATTATTAAAGTATTTTGTGCCAGTTCAATGTTGGGCTAAAGAGAAGATGAAGATGACTATATCAGGAGGGAATTCAGATTGATTAAGTGTTGGAATGTAACGTCAGAATCTCTAGTTTTGAAAACCCTTAGAAGGCGGAGGAGTAAGACGTGGAGATCACCTTTCTCCCCACAAATACATCAAAAATACATTTACATGGCAAACAACTCCTACAGAACACCTACTCAACGCTGGCAGAAGACCTCAGACTTCCAAAAAGGCAAGAAACTCCCCACGTACCTGGGTAGGGCAAAAGAAAAAAGAAAAAAGGGAGACAAAAGAATAGGGATGGGACCGGCACCAGTGGGAGGGAGCTGTGAAGCAGGAAAGGTTTCCACACACTAGGAAGCCCCTTCGTGGGCGGAGACTGCGGTTGGCGGGGGGCGGGGGGAAGCTTCGGAGCCACGGAGGAGAGCACAGCAACAGGGGCGCGGAGGGCTGAGCGGAGAGTTTCCCGCACAGAGGATCGGTGCCGACCGGCACTCACCAGCCCGAGAGGCTTGTCAGCTCACCCGCCAGGGCGGGCGGGGCTGGGAGCTGAGGATCGGGCTTCGGAGGTCAGATCCCAGGGAGAGGACTGGGGTTGGCGGCGTGAACACAGCCTGCAGGGGGTTAGTGCACCACGGCTAGCCGGGAGGGAGTCCGGGGAAAAGTCTGGAGCTGCCAAAGAGGCAAGAGACCATTGTTCCCAGGTGCGCAAGGAGAAGGGAATTCAGAGTACAGTCTAAACAGGCTCCAGAGATGGGCGCAAGTCGCGGCTCAGTGCAGACCTCAGAGATGGGCATGAAACGCTAAGGCTGCTGCTGCCGCCACCAAGAAGCCTGTGTTGCAAGCACAGGTCAGTATCCACCCCTCCCCTCCCGGGAGCCTGCGCAGCCCGCCACTTACAGGGTCCCGTGAACCAGGGACAACTTCCCCTGGGAGAACACACGGTACACCTCAGGCTGTTGCAGCGTCACGCTGGCCTCTGCCACCGCAGGCCCTCCCCGCATTCCATACCCCTCCCTCCCCCTGGCCTGAGTGAGCCAGAGCCCCCAATCAGCTGCTCCTTTAACCCTGTCCTGTCTGAGCGAAGAACAGACGCCCTCGGGCGACCTACAGGCAGAGGCGGGGCCAAATCCAAAGCTGAGCCCCAGGAGCTGTGCAAACAAAGAAGAGAAAGGGAGGTCTCCCCAGCAGCCTCAGGAGCAGCGGATTAAATCTCCACAATCAACTTGATGTACCCTGCATCTGTGGAATACCTGAATAGACAATGAATCATCCCATAATTGAGGCAGTGGACTTGGGAAGCAACTGTAGACTTGGGGTTTGCTGTATGCGACTGACTAGTTTCTGATCTTTAGTTTTTAGTGCTTGTCATCATTGAGGGATTTGTTTATTGGTTGGGTTGCTCTTTTCTCTTTTTGTATTACTTTTTTATTTTAATAATAACTTTTTTCAATTTTTAATTTTTAATTTATTTTAGTTCTTTCTTTCTTTTTTTTCTCTCCCTTTTCTTCTGAGCCGTGTGGCTGACAGGGTCTGGTGCTCTGGCCGGGTGTCAGGCCTGAGCCTCTGAGGTGGGAGAGCCGAGTTCAGGACACTGGACCACAAGAGACCTCCCAGCCCCATGTAATATCAATCGGCGAGAGCTCTCCCAGAGAGCTCTGTCTGAACGCGAAGACGCAGTTCCACTCAATGACCAGCAAGCTCCAGTGCTGGACACCCCATGCCAAACAACTAGCAAGACAGGAACACAACCCCACCCATTAGCAGAGAGGCTGCCTAAAATCATAATAAGTTCACAGACACCCCAAAACACACCACTGGATGTGGTCCTGCCCACTAGAAAGAAGAGATCTAGTCTCATCCACCAGAACACAGGCACCAGTCCTCCACTGGGAAGCCTACAGAACTCACTGAACCAACCCTACCCACTGGGGGCAGACACCAAAAACAACAGGAACTATGAACCTACAGCCTGCAAAAAGGAGACCCCAAACACAGTAAGTTAAACAAAATGGGAAGACAGAGAAATATGCAGCAGATGAAGGAGCAAGGTAAAAACACACCAGACCAAACAAATGAAGAGGAAATAGTCAGTCTACCTGAAAAGAATTCAGAGTTATGATAGTAAAGATGATCCAAAATCTCGGAAATAGAATGGAGAAAATACAAGAAACGTTTAACAAGGACCTAGAAGAACTAAAGAGGAAACAAACAATGATGAACATGGTACTATACATAGAGAATCCTAAAGGTGCTACCAAAAACTACTAGAGCTAATCAATGAATTTGGTAAAGTAGCAGGATATAAAATTAATGCACAGAAATCTCTTGCATTCCTATACACTAATGAGAAATTTGAAAGAGAAATTAAGGAAACACTCCCATTCACCATTGCAACAAAAAGAATAAAATACCTAGGAATAAACCTAACCTGAGGAGACAGAAGACTTGTATGCAGAAAACTATAAGACACTGATGAAAGAAATTACAGACGATACAAACAGATGGAGAGATATACCATGTTCTTGGATTGGAAGAATCAACATTGTGAAAATGACTGTACTACCCAAAGTAATCTACAGATTCAGTGCAATCCCTATCAAGCTACTAATGGCATGTTTCATGGAACTAGAAGAAAAAAATTTCACAATTTCTATGGAAACACAAAGGACCTGGAATAGCCAAAGCAACCTTGAGAACGAAAAACGGAGCTGGAGGAATCAGGCTCCCTGACTTCAGACTATACTACAAAGTTACAGTAATCGAGACAGTATGGTACTGACACAAAAACAGAAATATAGATCAATGGAACAGGATACAAAGGCCAGAGATAAACCCACACACATATGGTCACGTTAGTTTTAATAAAGGAGGCAAGAATATACAATGGAGAAAAGACAGCGTCTTCAGTAAGTGGTCCTTGGAAAACTGGCCCAGATACATGTAAAAGAATGAAATTAGAACACTCCGTAACACCATACACAAAAATAAACTCAAAATGGATTAAAGATCTAAAGGTAAGGCCAGACACTTTAACACTCTTAGAGCAGGGCTTCCCTGGTGGCGCAGTGGTTGAGGGTCCGCCTGCCGATGCAGGGGGTGTGATGCAGGAAGATCCCACATGCCGCGGAGCGGCTGGGCCCGTGAGCCATGGCCACTGAGCCTGTGCGTCCGGAGCCTGTGCTTCGCAACGGGAGAGGCCACGTTGGTGAGAGGCCCGCGTACCTAAAAAAAAACAAAAACAAAAACAAAAAAACTCTTAGAGCAAAACATAGGCAGAACACTATGACATAAGTCACAGCAAGATCCTTTTTGACCCACCTCCTAGAGTAATGGAAATAAAAACAAAACAGATGGGACCTAATGAAACTTCAAAGCTTTTGCACAGCAAAGGAAACCACAGACAAGATGAAGAGACAACCCTCAGAGTGGGAGAAAATATTTGCAATCGAAGCAAATGACAAAGGATTAATCTCCAAAATATACAAGCAACTCATGCAATTCAATATCAAAAAAACAAACAACCCAATTAAAAAATGGAGAGAAGACCTAAATAAACATTTCTCCAATGAAGATATACAGATTGCCAAGAAACACATGGAAGAATGCTCAACATCACTAATTATTAGAGAAATGCAAATCGAAACTACAATGAGGCATCACCTCACACTGGTCAGAATGGCCATCATCAAAAAATCTAGAAGCAATAAATGCTGGAGAGGGTGTGGAGAAAAGGGAACCCTCTTGCACTGTTGGTGGGAATGTAAATGGATACAGCCACTATGGAGAACAGTATGGAGGTTCCTTAAAAAACTACAAGTAGAACTAGCATTTGACCCAGCAATCCCACTACTGGGCATATACCCTGAGAAAACCATAATTCAAAAAGAGTCACGTACCACAGTGTTCACTGCAGCTCTATTTCCAATAGTCAAGACATGGAAGCAACCTAAACGTCCATCGACAGATGAATGGATAAAGAAGATGTGGCACATATATACAATGGAATATTACTCAGCCATAAAAAGAAAGGAAACTGAGTTATTTGTAGTGAGGTGGATGGACCTAGAGTCTGTCATACAGAGTGAAGTAAGACAGAAAGAGAAAAACAAATATCATGTGCTAACACATATATACGGAATCTAAAAAAAAAAGTTCTGAAAACCTAGGGGCTGGACAAGAATAAAGACACAGACGTAGAGAATGTACTTGAGGACATGGGGAGGGGGAAGGGTAAGCGGGACAAAGTGAGAGAGTGGCATGGACATATATACACTACCAAATGTAAAATAGATAGCTAGTGGGAAGCAGCCACATAGCACAGGGGGACCAGCTCAGTGCTCTGTGACCACCTAGAGGGGTGGGATAGGGAGGGTGGGAGGGAGGGAGACGCAAGAGGGAGGAGGTATGGGGATATATGTATATGTATAGCTGATTCACTTTGTTATACAGCAGAAACTAACACAACAATGTAAAGTGATTATAATCCAATAAAGATGTTAAAAAATAAATAATACAGATCAAACATCTGTAATAAAAATTTAGCATCTGAATTGAAATGTAGTATAAGCATAAAATATGGACTTGATTTCAAAGATTTAGTATGAAATAAAGAAAATAAAATGTCAAAAAAAGAAAAAGAATCTCTAGTTTCCTGTATGTTGTTATACCCCTCCTGTTTATTTTTATATCACGTTATTCATTTTTCAGCAGATATGTTTGAGTGATGTTATGTGCCAGACACTGGACTAGGCTTTGGAGTAAGCAGTGTTATGCATAAAGGATATAGCCAACATTCTGATGATGGATTCAAGTACAATGAAGGGTCACACAGATGTGCTTGGAAGTGGCATAGTATAAACTCCTCCAGTCTATTTTTGTGTGTGTCTATGGGCAGTTTAGGTATTATTATGAGCTAAATATTTGTGTCCTCTTCCAATTCATTTGTTGAAGCCCTAACCCTCAGTATGATAGTACTTGGAGATGGGGCCTTTTGGAGGTGATTAGGTTTAGATGAGGCCATGAGGGCGAGATGCTCGCCATGGGATTAGTGCTTTTACTAGGAGAGACCAGAGAGCTTGCTCTCTCTTTACCATCTGAGGACACAGCAAGAAGGCAGCAAATTCTGCAAGCCAGGAAGAGGATCCTCACGAGAACCTGACCATGCTGGCACCCTTAGACATCCAGCCTTCAGAACTATGGGAAATAAATGTCTATTCTTTAATCCATCCAGTCTGTGGTATTTTGTTAAAGCAGCCCCAGCTGACTAACACAGGTAGATCAGCTGGGGAGGGAGGAGAAAACCGTCTAGCCTCCCTTTCCCCATATTTATTGTCTCCTTTTGGTTTCGTGTGACCGAAATCCAAATCAAATGATGATGAATGACTTCAGGCATGGTTTGACCCAACTTAAAAAAAAAATAGTTTATTAGGAGTCTGTTTCTCTCTGTTTCTTGGTTTCTACTCCCTTCTTTATTAGTTCCATTTTTAGGTAGACTCTTTCCAAGTGATGGCAAAGATGCCCCCAGCAGCAGTAGTTTTATATTCTCTATGCATGGAGCTAGGGAAGAAAAAAAATGCTTCTTTCCCAAGAGCTTAAAGAAAAGTTTCAAGTCTCATAATTCTCGCCCCAGATGGTCCTGGCCTGGGCCATGTGGCTGCTGAATATTCATTCTGTCTAGGGGAATGAATATATTGCATGACCATTCCTGGGTTACTCATTAGTTCCTGAAGTTAGGAATGAGGTCATCCCCATCATATGAGCCAAAATGTGAGCAGTAGTCCCCCAAAGGAAACCTGGGTGCTCTTAACCAGAGAAGGGGCAGTCAGTGCTGGGCAGAAAAAAACAAGTGACCACCCTATGTGGGTAGACAATGGATAGCAATTTAAGCAGTTATTTACTTGGTCTCTCTCTCTCTCTTTTTTTTTTCTTAGCCTTTTGTGTTCAACATTTACTTTACTAGATGAAATTAAGAATCTTCAATTGTATCTATTCTTTCATTAGTTTTAAAATGCACAAGTCAATACCATAGGTCTACTCTGAACTCTTGAGACCTTTGTTCAGTAATAGTTGTAAGAATGAATCAGTGTACAATCTAGTGGCACAGTGCTCTGCATGCTACCTCCCTTCCGTGCGGGGAGGAGGGCGTTAAATGTATTTGTATTCAGACTGGCTTTATTCTGAAGTTGGACCTTTCTTAGATTTATTATGAAGTTGGAAAGGCACACTAAACACACACACACACACACACACACACACACACACACACACACCATTGTTGAAGCATGAGGACCTTCTCCTTTTGCCTGTTTCCAAAAGTGATTGAACTGATTTTTTTCCCTTAGCTGTGACCAAGCATTTGAACTGTCAGCCAAGAGGTCCCTTTAAATTTGCAGAAAGCAATGAGTTATAGCATAGATAAACACACACTGAAGTGTTTCTAGAATTATAACCATACAGGTCACTAAATCTTTCATAATTAATGTTTGTTTTTGTTTTTTTCTTTTTGCTGCTGAGTAAGCATGAGATTAAGGTTTTAACTTTATCCAGTACTGCTTAGTTGTGGGTTTTTTTTTTTTTTTTCCCTAATGCCACTTAACCATTAAGCATGTGATGTTCCCTTGAGTTGGTTTGCTATTTAATTGAATTTTTCCGTTGAACTACTTGAACTGCTTATATACCCATAGAACCTGTAGGCTGATTCTCATTCTTGTATACCCCTTCCAAGGAGCACAGTGCAGCCACCATTGATTGGTGGTGATGGATACCATCTAACATCAGGGGGTCTCTGAATCATAGGGCAGGACTATCTCCTAATGGTTAATTTTTTTTCTTTTGAAAAAGACGATTTTTATTATTTTCTTCATTACAAAAATATATTTATCAAAAAAATTTAGAATATGTTATAGCTTTCCAGAGACACCTATAATTTCATTATCTAGAGACAATCGATGTTAGCCTTTTGGTATATTTCCTTTCAGATCTTTTTTATGTGTCTGTATACACACACACACATGTTCTGTTATTGTTGTTTTTTAATGAAAATAAAATCATGTAGTAGTGCTGTTTTAGCATTTGTTTTTTTCATTAATGACATTAAATATCTTCCATGAGATTACAGTATTCAGTGTTGTAAGGGCATTGTAATTTACTAACTATTCTCATCCAGTTTTTCACTCTTATAAACAAGGGTTCATTTTATGTATTTGATTATTGCTTTGTTATAAATAACTAGGTTTCCTTGGTCAAAAAGTATGTACATTTTAAGGCTTTTGATGTTCATTGGCAAAATGTCCTATAGAAATGTGCAAATTTAAACTCTTCACAAAGCTCTGTCAGCATGCCATTGTTTCATGCCATCATCAGTATTGCTGATTTAATAAGCAAAATGTATATCTCGTTTTAACTAACACCCTTCAATTGCTTAATTAAGGTGGATATATTTTCATGTTTGGTCATTTGATTGTATATATTCATTTTTTGTGAAATGCTCAATTCTGCTTTGCTATTTTTTTTCTGTTAGGGTTTTACTCTTGTTAATTTGTAGAAGCTCTTCGTATATTTAGGGTATCCATCTTTTTTCAAACTGTTTGTTATTTGATATATATTTATAGATACTTTTTTTTAAGAGTACAAAGGCATTTTTATGCAGTCACGTCTATCCTCTGTTGGTTTGCTTTTAAACATTTATGGAAGACATTGTGTCAGGCCTTGTGGTAAGAACTTTTATCTCATTCATTCCACCCTGTGAAATGTATGAGGCAGGTATTATTATTATCACCCCCATTTTACAGTGAAGAAATTGACTCACAAATGGCTTCCTGGGAACTGAATTCGTGCAGCCTGACTCAGAGTTGGCAGTCTTGACCATTTATTTCATTCCTGTTTTGCTTGCTTTTGCTTTTGGCATCATGTTTAGAAATTCCTTCCACCTCTCAAGATTAGGTAAACATTCCCGTTTTCTTTCAGTATAATTATGGTTATATGTTTACCTATTATTTAATTAAATGTTTTATCCCATAATCTCTGGATCTCTTCGGTTCTCTCATCTGCAGACACAGAGAATAATTGCTAGTTGCTTTTTATTCGTGATTCTTTGTTTTAAAGCTGCTGCCAAATTCTTTTCTTCTTTCTTCTCCTATTAATGTTAGTGTTAGTTCCACTAACATTTGCTGGGCATGTACTTTGTGCAAGAATCTCTGTTAGTCAGTGTAGGCATACAGCAATGAATGAGACAGAGTCTATCTCTCCAACAATTTGTGATGTAATGGCAAGAAAGAGAAACATACATAAAGAACTTTAAGGTCAACTGTGGTAAGTCCTATAAAAGAGAGACAAATAAAATAGTGGAAAGGGGGAGGTAGGCGTAATTAAAGAAGGACTTGTGAGGAAGTAAAATTTAAACCAGACCTTGAAGGATGGGAAAGACTCAGACTATAAAATTGGGAAAGACTCAGACTATAAAATGAGGATGATAATAGAACCATCTCATAGGTCTGTTGTAAAAATCAAATGAGTTAACCTGCAGAGTGTGTGGGACAGTGCCTGGCATGCTGTTAAGAGTTGGGTCAATGTTAAGCATTGCCTTCTTGATCACAACTTGAGCAAAATCTTGAAAAATGCTGATTCTAGAATAAGTCCTACCTGTAGACTTTTGTTTATACATTAGAGCATCCCTCTTGATTTTTTTGTTAGTAGCTACTGATTTGTATATTTCGTGATTTTCTGCCTTGCTTTCATAAGGCTATTCATGTTGTATTCGGAGGGGAGCAAATACATTTGAAAGAAAATAAAATTAATTAATGTGGAGCCAGTTTTATTAACTTTTATGTATCATGCTTTTATTTTGAAAAAGGTTCATTTGTTACAAATTAACCTTAGACTTCTGTTTAATTAAGAGTGTCTGATGGTCTCACTCATAGATTGTAATCACAGTTAAATTTAATTTTCAGTTATGTGCATGTGTGGATGCACGCACGCCTTAAATTACCCTTAGTAACTAGTAGCTTAAATTAATGTATTGGAATAATTCCATTAGACAGTGAATAGAGTTAAAAAACCATGTTTGATAACTTTGCTTTTGGGTGACTTGGGTGCTTGGAGGACTCTCTCAGTTGGAGGTAGGCCCCTGCCAGGGAACAGTAATCAGAAACCAGGAAGCAGGAAACTTGAAACCCAGAATGGGAACTTGGGAACAGCACTGTATAGCAGTCTGAAACCTGGGGCTAGGACTAGGTCAAATAGATGATGACTGATAGACCTGGCTCTATCATACCTTGAGACTAGAAGCCAGTTCCAAGCTTTGAGGACAGGCTACAGGCACAAGATCAGTGTAGGTGGACCGAAGACTGGGCTCAGCTGTTGATAATCTTTAACATTCATGGAACACTTGGGTGGGACACAGTGAGAAACCACACCATCTGCCTTACTCTTCTCTTCTCTCCATCTATACTTATCAGAACTATCACTTCCTTCCCCACTAGGACCAGTTGTCATTGTTACGTGTGTGGAGATGGAGAGAAAAATAGAACTACCACTAATCTTTTTTTTTTTTTTTTTTTTTTTTGCGGTACGCAGTTCTCTCACTGTTGTGGCCTCTCCTGTTGTGGAGCACAGGCTCCGGACGTGCAGGCTCAGCGGCCGTGGCTCACGGGCTCTGCTTCCCGGACCGGGGCACGAACCCGTGTCCCCTGCATCGGCAGGTGGACTGTCTACCACTGCGCCACCAGGGAAGCCCATAGATGATATCTTAATAGGAATAAGAAAAGGTCCTCTTTCCTCAGTTCACTCCACTGCTTCTGCTGGAAAATTTTCATAATCGATACACAAATCTATGATGTCTATAATTTTAATTGTGTCCCCTAAATGTACAGTATAGAGCCATATTGTACAGCCCTGGGGAGTAAAGCCTGCATATTGGGAGAGAAGAGAGAAAAATTATAAAGGCCATTTTGAAGACACTTTCACCCTTGTCTTTTATCTCACCACATAACTTCACCTACCCTGTCCTCCAGGAGAGATGCAATTGGCACTTTGGACTCTTTTGTGCAAATCTGCTGTGGGCACTGAAGGATATTTAGTGCCCCTAGCCCCCCTTCCCACCTTCACACTAAAGCCTGTAGTGCTCCTCAGTTATTCCGTCAATCCCCCTCATCCCCACCCCACTCACATTTCTAGATGCCCCCGAGAGAGACGGTATCATTCAGGTTGAGAAGCTCTACCCTGGCTTCACAGTACTAATCCTTCATTTTGAAAGGTTTCGAGGGTGCCACGCATAAAGGCTCATCCTTCATGTCACTTCCTCTGTGAATATTTCTGGTCTTGTCTCTGGATAGAATCAGTCCTTCCTCTGTGCCCCGCATGGCACCTTTTGTTGACAGCTGTTAGGGCAAATACCGCACTGCATATGCTTGGGTTTGAGGGCCTGTCTCTCTGTCCACCCGCCCCTACCCTGCCTCCCTCATAGACTTTGAACAGTTTGAGGTCGAGGATAATGTTGTCCTCCCGGGATCCACAGAGTCCAGCACAGTCCCTGCATCTTCCTGGGAGGTTTTTCTCTCCCTTCTCTACAAGGTCAACTAAAATTTCAAAATTTTAATTTGTGAAAGCACTTTGCATAATGAAGAGCTGCTTGAAATCAAACAAATAAGGATATCGTGTATTATAATTCAAAGTATATTGGAAATTGCTTCTGTAATCTATGTAAAAATACTAGTTTCCTGTTCAGACCAATATTTTTAAGGATATTAGTCTGTAGATTTGCTAGTGCAAAATATTATTCTAGGTCAAAATTGCCGTGGTTCTACTACTTAAGGGAGTAAGATAAGATGTTTTGTGATATGGTTCTTATATACATTCTTGTCTTGAACTTAATATTGCAAAGGATTATTTCCAGAGAATTCATTACTATCCATACTTCCCTTTGAATTGTGAGTCTCACTGAGTCAGCCCCTGTGGCCTGAAGTAATAGACCCTGTAATGTTTAAGAGTTGATTAACAATTGATAATGTTCACTGGCTTCTGTTTGGGGAGGCCATTTTTGTATTTCATTTAATTTGTTTTAAAAGTTTTTTTTCCCCTGAGCAAGAGATGAGTCAAAATCATCACAGTAAAACAACCTACAAAGGGAATGCTTGCTCATCAGGAAAGCTAATCTCTTGTAGCTGCTAGAAAGACTGTTTCATGGACGGCCTGGGTATATTAGAGCAAGTAAAAAGTTTCCAAGCTTCTGCAAGGACTCATGATAACAAATGAAGTTTGTTCTTTCTGCTTAACACTGTTGCCATTTGACATGAAGCAGATAATAAGTACAAAAACGAGGTGTTGATGAGTTGGGTTCTTTGTTGCCAAATATTTGCTTCGGGGCCGTGCACCGACCATCTGGAAAGGCCTTTGGACTCACAAGGCAGATGATGGTTCAGTTCTTTAGGATACGTATTAGGCTGCTATAATAAATAGACTCTAAAATACAGTAGACAGAAGCAAGATAGAAATGTCACTCTCTCATGTAAGAATCTCCATCAGTGGTCTATGACTAATAAGGCAGCTTCTTGGTGCTGGGGGCCCAGGCATCCTCAATTTGGTTGTTTTTGCTGTATATACTTCCATTTTATGATCCCAAATAGCTGCTCTAACTTTGGCAAGCATTTCCTTATCCCACAGATTAAAAATATAGGGACAGGAAGGTAGTGGTGGGTACAGCATGTTCCCTTTAAGATCATGACCCAGAAGTTACACCTATCACCACAGCTCACCATCCCACTGGTCACCCCTTAGTTACATGGCCATACCTAGTTGCAAGTGAGGCTGGAAAATGTAGTCTTTTTCTGGGTGGCCATGTGCCAAGCTAAAGGGGTGGTTTTATTACTGTGTGAAGTAAGGACGTAGAATACTGGGGCATAGGAAACAAGCTCTACTAAAATGGCTATTACTATTAGTTACAGCACTGAAGTCAGTGAAATGAATTACTTATTTCTGTGGGACATTTCTTTGGAGTAGATTATATTTCCTAGTTAATTTAGTAATCTTGGAAAGGCATTTGTTATATCAGAAAATGCTGATGGAATTGGCTTTGTCATTGTCCTTGCTTGGATTAACTGTTGTACTTGCTCGGATTAACTGTTGCTATGTGTCAGTGTCACGCAGTTATGAAGCCAAGAGCAGACAGCCTATTGTTCTCTCAGGCCACCTGTGGATGTAGAAATGGAATGTAGCTCCATCATCCAAATAGCCAAAATGTAAGGGAGATGGAAGTTTTCATAAGAGCCCCAAAGTTCAGGTATGTTCTTATTATAATCCTGTTAAATGGTAATTTTCATTTCTTAGGATTTTTTTCCCTTGATTTATGTTGACTTCCAAAAAAATTCCTTAATCCTCTTTCCCCTCTCATAGTCTACTCTCTGACCATCTTTCCTCCAGATTTTTCATGGTCTTTACGTCCTCCAGGAAACTTTACCTGATTTCCCAGTTCTGGATGGGGTGCCTCAAATGTACTGTACCATAACATCAGGAATTCTATTCACTAGCTTCAGACCAACCCTCTGTATTGTAATTGGCTGTTCATATGTCACTCCCCCCACTACACGATGAGCTGTGTAAGGGGGCATGTCCCTTCTGTCTAGCACCTAGTGCCTGGATACACATTTGTTAAATAAATGTAAGAATGAATGGATGAAGAGAAGGGAGGAGAGGGGGATAAAGCTAACAGAAAGGGAAGATGAAGTAGAGGAGGGGGAAGCACATTTGATTTCATTTATGTAGACATGTTTGATAAGTGCTTCTATCTGACCCACCTGGCTGGCAGCCTGCTCATGGAAGAGTCAGGACAGGGGTCTAGAAGGCTTGTCCTCAGATGCCCGCTTGCTGAGCCTGGCAGTTGCTCCTTTTTCCCTATTCGGGTCCTTCCTCTAGGCTTATGGGAGTAGAGGCGATTTCGGTGTGGTGGGAGTGAGAGCATTTGTATGTTGGCTCAGTGACCTGCTGGCCAAGATAATAGTCCCATTTCCTCCCCAAGGTATCGCATTGGTTCACTCCCAAAAAGCCCCAAGGAGAGCTTGAAGGAGTGTTTGAGCAATGTATTTCAACTATGCACTATATTTCATCAATTCACAAGAATGAATCTCCTTTCGGTGTTATCTGTATTTTCAGATACCAGATTATCTGTATCTGTATTTTAAAGTGTATCTAATATTTTTCAGCTTAGCAAAGTGTATTCTACTTATGCGTTAAGCTGCAGACTTTCGGAAGAAGTTTTTGGAGATAGGCATGTTTTTAGTTTGACTGTGTTATTGAATTTAAATCTAAATATTCAGTGATACATTTTTATTATGGTACATTCCATTTTTATCTTCAACATTGAGAGATCTTTCCCAATTTAATGTACCTGTTCTGTAAAATAAAGTGAAGAAATAGCATTTGAATAGATAGAAATAATTGAAAATGGGCTATTATGTGAAAGGTAGAGAGATATAAAGAATGGAACTGGCAACAAACCATCACTCTGGTTATGATTTCACAGCCTTGGTGATGGATTCTTTTTTTTTTTTTTTTTTTTAATTTTTGGCTGCATTGGGTCTTTGTTGCCGTGAACGGGCTTTCTCTAGTTGTGGCGAGCGGGGGCTACTCTTCGTTGCGGTGCGCGGGCTTCTCATTGCAGTGTCTTCTCTTGTTGCAGAGCACGGGCTCTAGGCATGCGGGCTTCATTAGTTCTGGCACGTGGGCTCAGCAGTTGTGGCTTGTGGGCTCCAGAGTGCAGGCTCAGTAGTGGAGGCACACGGGCTTTGTTGCTCCATGGCATGTAGGATCTTCCCAGACCAGGGCTCGAACCCGTGTCTCCGACCTTTGCACGCGGATTCTTAACCACTGCACCACCAGGGAAGCCCTGGTGATGGATTCTTAATGAATAATTAAGGAAGCCAGGAACTTGGAGGTGTAAAGATTCTATAAGTATCATGAGATTGTAAAGCTGGAACCAGGAACCTTTGAAATTCACTTGTGCAATGCTCTAGTTTTATAGATGAGGACAGTGCCTAAGTGACATATCCAAAGTCACTGGAAGGGGCAGTTGTTTTACATGATAGATACGTGCTTTTCAATTTCTAAAACTGTCTTGGCCTGTAGTCTGATAAAATAGTCCATGGAGGCAAATTTAAAGGTACCACAGTGTTTCTAAATTAGCCACTGCTCTTTTTTCACTGTCTTTTTTTTTTTTTTCCCCCTTTTGGAAAAAAATAAAAAAAGAGACAAGGCATAAATAAACTGCAAATATAAATATGATTCATGGTAATATTTCAGTTAACTCAGGAGTTAATTTTGGCCTACAATAAATGCTAAAGAAAATGGAAAGATTTCAGAAAAACATGATTATCGTATGAACTCAGTGAATTACTTGCAGATTAAACCATTTATTTAGTCTCACTCCATGTGCAAATGAAATTTTAAATTTAGTTGGATTTTGGGGCATTTATATTTGGATAATTTGGAAAATACTACAATTTTTGTCTCAAGTGAATTGTACATCCAATTTCCTAGTCTCCAAAAACAGGAAGTTCAAACGAAGCTACAGTGTATCAGTTTACATGGCTTTGTTTTAAGAAATAAATTTTATTTCTGTACTAATAGTATTTGCTTTTTACTTAGTGGAAAAATTATTAACTCTAGAAGCGATTTGAAGTTTTTGCTATTTGTTAGGTACCTTATGCATTCCTGAATTTCAATTCAAATTCATTTGGAAGTCTATGGGGATGGCTAAATATATGCAGCCACTGTTGGGGAAAAAAGTTTGGTGTGCAGTCAGCAGAATCTGAAACCCCAAAGTAAACTGAAATTAGAGCTGAGTCAGACTTTCTCTAGACATTGTGGTACAATGGTCTGTCACAAACCTGCAAAACGGCCATCTGTGCTGCACAGGTACAGGCAGCAACATTTGTGTGGATGATATGAATCTTTATTATAAGCAAAAACATTCCATGCCAACGGTACTGAATAAAAGGCATTTCTCTTGACTGAGAACAAGAGTGAGATGTAGGGTACAGGGACTAACTGTTTCATATTAGCAGATGTTTTTCACTTTGTGGTGAATTTATTGTTGCCTTCTCCCGCCCCAAGACTCTAAAAAAATGAGGAAATAAGCCAATTTCAGATTTCATTACTATGAGTCTCGATTTATTCTTCCTAGCGGCTAATTTAATCACTTAATTGACATAGAGATGAAGAATAAGTTGATTTCTTCAACCAGTGTTTTCTGAGCAGTTTAGGATGTGATTGGCAATAGAATAGGAGCTAACTGCACAAAGATGACTAGTACTCACGACTTCGACAATATTATTTATCCTTCTATATCCAGTCTCTATTACTGCTGTCGAGACATCTGTGGTAACTGTAATGTCAACGCCTTTAACTGTAATCCATTTTTCTTTGATTTCTTTTCAGATTTGTGTTTGTCTGTTTATATTATTATTTTACAATTTCACTATACTGTTACAGTGTCTAATTGTAGATTTCTTTCCATTTGCCCTGCTTGGTATACATTGTATTTCTTGTGTCTGTGGATTTATGCTTTTCTTCAATTCTAAAAAATTCTCATGTATTACATCTGCTAGTATTATGTCCCTTCTCTATTTTTTTCACTCTGGGACTCCAATTAGACCTGTTTTAGACCTTCTTATTTAATCATCTTTTCGTATTTTTGTCTTTTGTTTCTTTGCCATATTTATGGTAATATCTTCAGATTTATCTTCTATTTCATTATTTTTCTCTTCAGTATTTGGAGTCAACATTTGAATTTGAGTTTCAAATACTGTGTTTTTCTCTTTTAAAAACTCTGCTTTATTCCTTTTTTAAAAAAAAAAACTTCAGGTTATTTTTGATAGTCTATTATTCCCTCCTTTAAAAAAATTTCACTTTTTACTTCTTTGAACATTTTATATATAATCAGTTTATATTCTTTAGTTGATAATTTCACTTCTGAAGTCACTGGGTCTGAATCTGCTTAATGGTGTGTCTGCTGACTTATCCATGGCTTGCTTCCTTGTGTGTTTTATAGTTTTTGGTTGTGAGCTCATTTCTGGTAGAATAACATTTGGTAATTCTGCAGGCCTGAATGAGGAGTGTGTTCCTTCAGAGATGATTTGGTTAGGCTCCTCCCTTGGAGCTAAGGGTCTCTAGGGACACTACCAATATGCCACGACTGCTGTAGTCCACTTCAGTGTCCTGAATTAACATAGCAAATGCAGATTCAGCTCTCTCACCTTGAAGGGTGCTCAAGGCCAAATTTCTGGATTCCTATGCAAAAGCCACTAGTTTCCCCAAGGCAACACCAGCTTTCTGTTGGCTCATTATCCAAAGTCTGGTTTCAGCTCACTGGTTGCCAGCTCACTGTGTTTTAGTTTGTTTGCCTGAACAGATTTTCTTTACTTTCTTACAAGCCAGCAATGAATTAAAAAGTAAGTTTATTATCATTTATAAATGATTGTACTGTGTGTGTGCATTATTTTAGCAAGAGAGCTTATCATAGTATCTAGCACAGTAATACTTTAGAACACTGTGGTCCCCCTTTAATAATAAATAGCCCACCAATAATCTGTGCTGTTAAGAAAATAAAACATATGACATTATTAATCTTGAGGATTTTAAATAATGAAGTGCTTTCTTGGGGTAAACATTTCAAGTTACAGAGATTAGTCCCATATGAAGAAAAAACTCTTCCTTTCTCCTTCTGGTTTTGATGGACAGTTTAGTTAATGCAAAATCTTAGCATCTGGCACTGTCTTTATCCTAGGTTACCAGGTAATTTTTACATGATTTTTCAACAAAATTAAAACCCAAATCAAGTGTCTTAGTTCACTTGCCAGATTACAAGTAGCATCTGGAAGTGCCTAGGAGCAACTGGCCAGTTGGATATCTTGAAATGTGACACTGTTTTAGGGTTGGAATTTTTTGACCTGTTATTTATACTTTGGCCATATCAGTGTTGCTGCAACATATTCAGTTGATTCTTCATAAGTTAGTTTTGCTTCCCCTGTCATTGTTAAAGTCCAGCTGGATGAGTTACTAGGAGATGGTAACCTACAAATAAATGAAACATGTGCCTTGGACATGGTAGCCAAATGGGAAAGTCATGTACACAAATAATTATAGTACAGTGGGCTACGTCCTAGAAGAGGATACAAAATATTATGGGGGTGCCTAGGAGGGAACATCAGTATCTGTGATGCTGAGGATCTCACCAGTCTGAGAAGACTTCTCAGAGGAGGAGGACATATAAATTGGATATTGTAGAATAAGTAGGAATTACCAGGTGGAAAAGGAGGATGAGGAATTCTAAGCAAAGGGGCCATTATTAGATGGAGCAGATTAGAAAGGTTTTCCAGAGGAAGAGCTGATTAATAGCATAACACATTCATTTTTTTATTAGGGGTAAAAGCCATGAAGTTAGTGTTTTACAGAATCACAACTCTTCGATTATATTTCTTCCATTCACCCCCACATACCCCTTTTCCCAAATACCACTAAATGTTTAATCTTATTGTGTGGACCTAGATTACAAAGAAGCCAGTGTGTGGAGAGTCTTTCTTTGTCAGCATCTTCGATATTACAGCAACTTCTGATCCTCAGGATCCTACTCCTTTCAACATTGTACTGAAAGTCCTTGCTAAAGCAATAAGGGAAGAAAAGGAAATAAAAAGTATTCAGATTGAGAAAGAAGACATAAAACTGTCTTTACAGATGACATGATCACCTATATAGAAAATCAGAACGAATAGACAAAAAAACTACTGCAACTAATAAGTGACTATAGCAAGGTTGCAGGATAGAAGGTTAATATCAATAGTCAGTTGCCTTCCTACATTGCAAAGATGAAAAGTGGAGTTTGAAATTAAAAACACAACACCATTTATGTTAACACACCCCCAAAATCAAATATTTAGGTATAAATCTAACAAAATATATACAAAATTTATATAAGGAAGACTACAAAACTCTGATGAAGGAACTCAAAGAACCAAATAAATGGAAAGATAGTCCTTGTTCATAGCTAAGAAGACTCAGTATTGTCAAGATGTCAGTTTTCCCAAATTGATCTATAGAGTCAATGCAATTGAATGAAAATCCCAGGAAGTTATTTTATGGATATCAACAAACCAATTCTAAAGTCTATATGGAGAAGCAGAAGACCCAGAATAGCCAACACAATACTGAAGGAGAGAAATGAAGTTGGAGGACTGATGCTACCTGACTTCAAGTATTACTCTAAAGCTCCGTTAATCAAGACAATGTGGCATTGGTAAAAGAATAGACAAATAGATCAATGGAACAGAATAGAGAGCCCAGAAATAGACCCCCATAAATATAGTTTAAGTGATCTTTGATAAAGGAGCAATAGCAATGCAATGGATCTTTGATAAAGGAGCAATAGCAATGCAGTGGAGCAATGGAGTCTCTTCAAAAAATGGTGCTGGAAAAAAAAAATTGCTGGAACAATTGGACATCCACAAACAAAAAATGAATCTAGACAGAGACTTTATACCTCCACAAAAATTAACACAAAATAGATCATAGGTCTAAATGTAAACTGCAAAACGATAAAACTCCTAGAAGGTAAAATAGGAGAAAACCTAGATGACCTTGGGTATGGTGATGCTTTTTTAGGTACAATATCAAAGACACAATCCATGGAAGAAATAATTGATAAGCTGGATTTCATTAAAATATAAAAACATCTGTTCTGTAAAGACGGTATCAAGAGAATTAGAAGACAAGCCACCGGGAGAAAGTATTTGCAAAAGATGCATCTGATAAAAGACTGTTATCCAAAATACACAAAGAACTCTTAAAATTCAACAATACAAAAACAAACAACACAATTAAAAAATGGGCCAAAGACCTTAACAGGCACCTCACCAAAGAAGATATACAGATGGTTAATAAGCACATGAAAAGATATTCTACATCATATGTCATCAGGAACAACAATGAGATAGCGGTACACACCTATTAGAATGGCCAGAATCTGGGACGCTGACAACACCAAATGCTGACAAGCACGTGGAGCAACAAGAATTCTCATTAATTGCTGCTGGGAATGCAAAATAGTACAGCTACTTTGAAAGACTGTTTAGCAGCTTCTTATAAAACTAAAGCTACTCTTAGCATACCATCCAGCAATCACACTCCTAGGTATTTCCCCAAAGGAGTTGAAACCTTATTATGTCCATAGAAAAATCTGCCCATGGATGTTTATCAAAAGCTGCCAAAATTTGGAAGCAACCAAGATGTCCTTCAGTTGGTGAATGGATAAAATAAGCTGTGGTACATCCAGACAGTGGAGTATTATTCCATGCTAAAAATAATGAAAAGACATGGAGAAATTCAAATGCCTATCACTATGTGAAAGGAGCCAGTCCAAAAAGGTTGCATACCGTATGATTCCAATTACATGTCATTGCGGGAAAGGCAAAACTATGGAGACAGTGAAAAGATCAGTGGTTGCCAGGGGTTAGGAGCAGAGGGAGAGATGAATAGGCAGAGCACAGAGGATTTTTAGGGCAGTGAAAATACTCTGGATAATTCTACAGTGATGGGTATGTGACATTACATGTTTATCCAAACCCATAGAATGAACAACACCTAGAGTGAACCGTAAGGTAAACTATGAACTTTGGGCTATTATGATGTGTCAATGTAGGTTCATTCTTGGTTTAAAAAAAAAGTACCACTTTGGTAAGTGGTGTTGAAAATGAGGGAGGCTATACCTGTGTCAGGGCTGGGGGTATATGGGAAAGCTCTGTACCTTCCTCTCAATTTTGTTGTAAACCTAAAACAGCTCTAAAAATATTAAGTCTTTTTAAAAAAATCAGATGAACGTGCTTTACATTTTATTGTTAAAATAGGCTCATTTAATTTGGGGATGAATTTATATCCTAAAATCATAATTGTCACTATTGCTACTGTTTCCTGACTACTAGCCCTGGACCATGACTGCAATCCAGAATGCTCACCAGGTTCCAAATCCCTGACTCTGCATTAGTAATGGTCTTCTGTATTAGTTTTCCTATTGCTGCTATAGCAAATTAGCACACAGTTAGTGGGTTAAAACAGCGCAAATTTATTATCTTACAGTTCTGGAGGTCAGAAGTTGAAATGGGTATTGCAGAGCTAAAATCAAGGTGTTGACAGAACTGCGTTCTTTCTGCAGATGCCAGGAAAGAAGACATTTCCCTGCGTTTTCCAGCTTCTAGAGGCTGCTTGCGTTCCTTGGCTTATGGCCCCTTTCTCCATCTTCCAAGTACATTACTCCTATCTATGCTTCTGTTGTCACATATTGTCTTCGCTAGCTTTGACCCTTTTGCCTTCTTCTTATAAGAACCCTTGTGATCACATTGGGCCTATATGAATAATCCAGGATAATCTCCCCATCTCAAGATCCTTTTGCGAAGTAAGGTAACATAGTCATAGGTTCTGGGAATCAGGACTTGGGCATCTTTGGGAGTCCATCATTCTGTGGTCTAATAGTCTTGTGTGCTTGATTTTCTACTCTGGGCAATTTACTCCATCTCTAAACCGTAGCTTCCTTGCCAGTAAAATAAAGATAATAAGATCTCACTTTTAGGGATTAAAATTAAATGTGAAGATATATATTAAATCTAACTCAATAAACGTTGAATACCTGGTGCTAGTTTTGAACTTCGAGGTTTGGTGAAATTAGTAGACTCTACTGTCCAATAGAAATATAATGTGAGCTACGGTGTCAGCCACATATGTAATTTCAAATTTGTAATAGCTACATTGAAAGGTAAAAGGAAATAGGTGAAATGATGTTAACAATATACTTTAGCCAAATATATCCAAAATATTATCATCTCAATAAGATAAAATAAATTATTAATGAGATATGTTACTTTTTGTATAAGTCTTCAAAATATGGTATATATTTTACATTTACAATTCAGGTCAATTTGGACTAGACACATTTTAAACATTCCCCAGCTACACGTGGTTAACAGCTACCGAATTGGATAGAGCAGGTCCAAAATAATCACTTGTTATTTCCTTGGGTAACATGTACTTCATAGCACTTGTCTAACATTGAGTTTTCTACTCAGATTGTTCACAGATCTCACTGTTGAAAAGAACTGAATGGTGGTGACCAGCGTGGCCAGAACAGACTGAAGGAAGCGGGGGTGGGGTTTGGGAAGAGGAGTGGTACTAGGTAAAGGTGGGGAGGGAGGCAGGCCTGATCCTGGAGGGCCTTACACGTCAGTGCAAGGAGTGTAGACTTCTTTGCACTCCAAAGCTCCCCGGGACTAAAATGCCCTCAGTCTTAAAGTAACAATTAGATCCTTTTTTTCATCACACTGGTTAATGTTTATTTTTCATTGATTACAGAAGCACAGGCAGAGATTTCCCCTTTCCTCAAGGACTTTCTCCTCCAAAAATTTTATAAATATACACTTGTGGCCACATCTCTCCCTCTCCCTCTCCCTCTCC
>RJWK010033162.1:0-23281 GCA_004363435.1 Platanista minor | reverse complement strand
TATATGTATACACAAGTGTATATTTATCTACAAATATGTCTACCCCAATATAGATACAACTATGTACAAAAATATTATAGATCATATATAGTTGTGTCCATATATATATTTGTGTATTATATACATATTTCTATTTACTCACTTTATGCAGAGAGTACACTTTTTCTTCTCTTGGTACTAAAAGAAATTTGTCACAACTTCGCCAATTTGTTGATTCTCAAGGAACAAGGATTAGCAAAGATTCTTAAGGAACCATTTGAAAAACATGTGACCTGACAGTTAAGTAGTGTCTTCTTAGAGTGTGCATGACAAGGAAAAAATTATGTATAATTGTCACCCACCATCATCCTTTCTAAGGAGGGCAGTGGGGTAGCTACTGCAGCCTTTCTTTGTTGATGAGTGTGGGTTGGCAGGTTGAGGGGCCACCTCAGAACACAGACGTCGGCAAACAGAGGAGTTCTAAGCCTCCACTGCTGGAGGCAAGTGGACAAAGGCGAACCTCTCGCAGTGTTTGGGGAGGAGACGTGCAAATGGGGATTTTACCACTTCTTCTGTGGGGCAGGTAATCTCTTCTGTCTTCATTACAAGGTTTCCAATGATGTTTTGAGGCAAGTGGATTCCTCCTAGGGAATACAAAGTAGGTCCCGTCCTTTTCAAAGTCTTCACAGGGGACAGCAGGTATCTAGACTGTTCCTTGTCCAATGCCCAACCTCTCCCCTATGGCCAGAGGCTGTAGCCATAAGGGCAGGTATTAAGGTTGACAAGCAAGAGGGACATGGAGGTTGTACATTGAGGTTTATGTTACAAAGGGGAAGAGAGATGGGAACAAGAGGCAGTGTGTGGGAAACATTCTTTAAAAGCCTAAATACCTCTTCTGGTCTTTGCTTTTGGATCCACGAACAACCTTAGTTCTGTTGGCTTTGGCACCCGAGGTACAAAAGACCATGCACAGTTGCTGAGCAGGAATTCAGTTCAATTCAGTCCAGTCCAGTCATTAGAGCCATTTACGTGCCAGAAGCTGAGGATATCAACATGCATATCCATATAAAAAATAATTCTGCTTCCCTATTCATCAATGTCATTAAAAAGCTGCTATGTGGTCTTAGCAGGCAGGTAGTCCATCCTCCTTCATTTTCAAATAAGAAAAATGGAGCTTCAGGAGGTTAAATCGCTCATTTAAGGTCACACAGCTGGAATCATCATCATCTTTGTCACTATCACAGTCACTACCATCCTCATAATCACTATTTGTGAATTACTCTGTACCATGAGATCCCCTCTTATGGATAGGGAAACTGAGGCTCAGAGAAAGTGAATAACATGCCCAGGGCATTTTGCTGGTAGCTGATGGTAAAAGCAGACCCAACACTCAAACTGAGCTCTTGTCACTCCAAGGAGCATGCGTCTCCATTCCCCACCCCCTCTCCCCCACCAACACTAAAGCTAATTTAAGATTCTGGAGAAAATTCTGTTAGATAAGATTGATGGTGATTCCTGAGAAAGCAAAAAGGAGATTGCTCCTTCACTAACATAGGAAGAGGCAGATGAGACTAGGAAGCAAAAAAGCTAGATAGCAATCCCTCATTTATCAAAAACGAACATATAAACACTTTTTTCCCCATTCTCATGTTCATTGTATTCTTTACTCCTCTGTTTCTTGGCCTGAGACCCAGGACTTCAGTCTTTTATTGGCCAGAAGAGAAAGAAATGGGACTGGAGCGGAAATGTGTGTGTTCAGTGGGGATTTCTGGTTCTAGAATGAAAATGATGTAGGTCACGTTTTTCTAATTTTAGTAATAAGGTCAGTACAAGTAGATTCTCTATGTGTCGTAGGGAGTGAGAGTTCCTGTAAGGCAGATGTCCACTGGGTTATTATGCTTGAATCTAATGGTAATTGTCTGAAGTGAAGGATTTATGTGCAGATTATCAGCAGATAGCACAACCACAGTGACCATTATAAGTATTTAACATTTAAGAGGAGATAGGTTACAACCCATAGGAAGGAGGGGAGAGGTGGTTAAAAAGCAATGAAAAAAAGTACAAAGAAAAACTTAGCAGTAGAAAAATAAAAAGAAAGAACCACAGTGGTGTTTCCCAGTTATTATATTAGCAGTTGCCTAGTACTTCATGGCTTTATTTCTTCCTTTGGACAAGAACCTTGTGAGTATTCCAGTTACAACCACATTCCGGAAATACATAGAAGGAAAGCCTCCCTGTCTCCCAAATTCCTTCCCACAATTTCAGGTCTTCTGTGAAATTGACCCATTCGCCACCTGGAAGTATGGTTTCTTATTGAGAAAGTAAGGAATCACATGTAAGCAGACTGCAGTCAGCACAAGGGAGCCCTCCTGTTCTCCCTCTCTGGGTCTTTGATTTGGGAAATGTAACCTTTGAAACTCAGGTGTCCAACATGCTCCTTCCTTAGCATGATATGCAGGGTCGCAGTAGTGGTGACAGTAGTGGCTGCTGGTTGCCCGTGGGGCCCTGAGTGAGAAACTTTGCTCTTAGGTCTTCAGGAACATCAGCCCATTTAATCCCCACAACAGGCCTGTGAGATGGGATTTTTGTGATCGTCAATTTCTATTCTAATGCCTGGAAATCTCTTCCAGAGGCTATCCTAAGAATGAATCCTTCTCACTCTTTAGGTCTTAACTTAAAAGACACCTCCTCGAAGAAAATTTTCCAGAACCTCCTCTCTGAAGTAGAAACAGCGTTTTTCGCCTCTCTCCAGCCCCATTCCTTTCTTATGTGCAACTCATCACCACCAGTAATTATTTGGTTTGTGCCTGTTCCCTTGTTTACTGTCTGTAAATCACAGCGACTGCAAGTCCCTGGAGGGCAGGGACCTTCTTTATCTTTCCCGCTTAGTATCCCCAGTGCCCACCATTGTGCCTGACGTGTAATAGAAACTTAATGAAGGCATAGCAGGGTGAGGCCCAGAGTGGTTGAGTAACTTACCAAAGGCCACACAGCAAGTAAAAGTCAGACCCAGGTTCATGGATTCCAGAATATGGGTGTTTTCTCCCTGCTTTAGCCCAGCTAGGTGTACACAATAAGTACATAACCCTTATTGAACTCATTAATGTTATTTCTTAAAGCCCAAGTCTCCTGTCCCCAGCCTGGCTAGGATCAAAAAACAGGGATTAAGTTTACAAACTGTCTCACTTAGGAAAACCACTTTGATTTAGGGCAATAATGAGTCATGATGCCACTGAGTCTTGCTAAATTAACTGGTACAAGCCCTGTCTCCCATGGTGCTGTGTTGAAACGTTAGGGCTTTTATCCTAGGACACTTAGGTATTTAGAAAAATGAGTAAAAAAGGCTGAAAGGCTTAACTACTCACAGGGAAAGCAGAAGGCTGATGATGCCAGACACAAAAGATACACTTCACTGGGAGGAAAAAACTTAAAACCAACTCAGCATTAATATCTACAAGTTCAACCATTTCTTTTATTTTCATTGTAAAAACAGTTGAAACATATTAAAGGTAATTGTGATTTGAAAAAAGGTCTTGAACAATGCTGACACTACTATTTTCATTGTTTGGATCTTTTCTGGTCAAATGCACACATAGATGTAATTGTAGGGAGCACTCCACGTTGGATACTGTTTTCATTAATGTTTGTCATAAATATACTTCATTGTGGCTAAATATCCTCACAATTAACATTTTTATTGACCGCATAATGTTGTTGTATCATACTTCATTTAACCAAGTCGCTACGGTTGGATACTGTTTATCCATTTGATGATGCTGTAATAAGCATCGTCAAATATTTAACATTTAATTTGAGGGATTTTGTTTTTTCCATTGGTTTTGACCCTCCCAATTTCTTCTAAGCCAGAGGATAGAAACATTTTATGCTCTGGATGTGTACTATTAAATTGTTCTCCAAAAGCCTTGTATTACTTTACCAAGGCAGCCACTAGACGCAGTTGGACCACTTTCACCTCAACATCACCAGCACTGGTCATCATTTAGTAAAAAATACTTCAGGTTTAATTTAACAGAGGAAAACATTAACTTAATGTTTTTAGTTCCATTTCATTGAACATAAGTGCTGTTAAATAGTTTTCCTATGTTTGTTTTTCAGCTTCATTGCACTTTCTATGACATATCCCAGTGCTAGGAGAAATTTTTACAAAACTATAAATCCTGTAGCCATTTAATAATACACTTTTAACAAAACACTAACATGAACTCACCCTAAATTAGCTGTATAGGTCCTGGGAATCCTATCACATAAGTTGATTTGGTAAGTTTGCCTAAAAAGAAGCTCTGGAGTAAAGAAGATGGAAAATTTGCTTACAGCTCTAAGAAACTTGTCTGATGAGGCTGAGCATGCCCTGGTCTCTGTCAGAGTGCTTGAGTTGGCAGGACCTATGGAGGATGCATTCTTGATGGGAGAGCTGAGATTCTGCCATTCCGGTGCTCACTGTCAAGGGCACGCTGCCTCCTGCCATGCCTCCTTTCCTAAGTGAGCTTTCTGAGTGTCCACGCCCATGGGAGGGCCAGACCTCCTGGCTTCCATCTGGTTCCTTACCCGTCCCTGCGCCCTTTTCTCAGGCTCAAGCCTCCAGGGGTTTCCCCCTTTCTCCTGTCAGCAGGACCTGGGTTGAACCGATAGTCCACAACAATCAAGATACAGTGTTTTGCCTGAGTTTCCAAAGGCGCTCACTATGAGGCTGAGGCCTGGGCAGGGTGGAAAGCCAGAGTCGAGGCAGCAGAATCTGGGTGTGAGTATAAGCAGTGGGTGAGAACCTGGGACTAGGAAGGGAGAATCAGGACCAGGCTGGAAGCAGGTGGCCAGGTGGGTGAGGTAGGAGACACAGGCAGAGACTGGGAATTAGACAGGCATGGAGTTCTTCCATCAGGATGATGGGCCTCCTCCTGGAGATGCCCCTCCGCCTGCCCCCCCACAAGAAATCTACTTGTGGCACCAGACTCTTGGGCACTTGTGTGACCTGCTTTAGTGGGATCTACCCACCGCAGAGTCAGGACAACAGAGCAGTGACAGGCATGCGCCCCTGAGTCAGCTCTGAATCCTGGCTTGCCCACTTGCTAGCTGTGTGACTCTCATGGAGAACTGCTCAGGGTTTGACACATGACAAGCGCTCAGTGAATGTTATCTATGAGCTGTAGACATTAGCAGGGTTATTGCTGATTTGGGATGGTATCGTGGAGTGCCTTATATTCTGGGCCCAAGGCTTTGGTTTTTGGGGGTTTAAATTTTTTTTTTTTACACCATCTGTCACCATACAAAATTATTACAATATTATTGACTATATTCCCAATGCTGTACATTTCATCCTCATGACTCATTTATTTTGGAATTGGAAGTTTGTACCTCTTCATCTTCCTCTCCTATTTCATTCATCCCACTTACTTCCCTTCCCTCTGGTACCCACCTGTTTGTTCTCTGTATTTATGACTCTGTTTCTGTTTTGTTGTTTATTCATTTGTTTTTTAGATTCCACATATTAGTCAAATTGTATGGCATTTATTTTTCTCTGACTTATTTCACTTAGCTTAATAACGTCTAGGTTGTCAGAAGTTGGCAGGATTTCATTCTTTTTTATGGCTGAGTAATAGTCTGTTGTATGTATATACCACATCATCTTTATCCATTCATCTGTTGATGGATACTTAGGTTGCTTCCATGTCTTGGCTATTGTAAATAGTGCTGCAATGAACATTGGGATGCATATATCTTTTTGAATTAGTGTTTTTCTGGGGGGATATATATCCAGGAATGGAATCACTGGATCATATGGTATTTCTATTTTTAATTTTTTGAGGAACCCCCATGCTGTTTTCCACAGTGGCTGCACCAATCAACATTCCCACCAATAGTGTATGAGGGTTCCCTTTTCTCCACATCCTTGTCAACGTTTGTTATTTGTTGTCTTTTTGATGATAGCCATTCTGACAGGTATGAGGTGATATCTCATTGTGGTTTTGATTTCCATTTCCCTGATGGTTAGTGATGTTGAGAATATTTTCATGGTGTCTTTTGGCCATCTGTATGTCTTCTTTGGAAAAATGTTTTCTCAGGCCTTCTGCCCATTTTTTAATCAGGCTTTTTAAAATTAAAGTTTAGTTCACTTACAATATTATATTAGTTTCAGGTGTACTATATAAAGATTTGATATTTTAATAGATTATACTCTATAAAAAGTTATTTTAACCTATTGACTATATTCCCTGTGCTGCTTTTTTTGGGTGTTGACTTGTGTGAGCTCTTTGTATATTTTTGGATATTAACACCTTATCAGATATCTTCTTGCAAATATCTTCTCCCATTCAGTAGGTTGTCTTTTCATTTTATTGGTGGTTTCTTTTGCTGTGAAAAAGCTTTTTAGTTTGATGTTGTCCATTTGTTTATTTTTGCTTTTGCTTCCCTTGCCTGCAGGCAAAAAAAGGTCAAAGAACCAATGTCAAAGAATGTACTTCCTATGTTTTCTTCTAGGAGTTTTATAGTTTCAGGTCTTACATTTATGTCTTTAATCCATTTTATTTTTGTACCTGGTCTGAGAAAGTAATCTAGTTTGATTCTTTGGCATGTGGCTGTCCAGTTTTCCCAACACCATTTATTGAACAGGCTGCCTTTTCCCCATTGCATATTCTTGCCTCCTTGGTTGTAGATTAATTGCCCATATTAAGTGTGTGGTATTATTTCTAGGCCCTCTATTTTGTTGCATTCATCTGTGTGTCTGTTTTTTGTACTAATACCATACACTTTGATTATTGTAGCTTTGTAGTATAGTTGAAATTGGGGCCTGGGGGAGTCTTGGGGCTGGTGCTGGCCTGCTGGTGGGAAGGGCATGGTTATGGGACAGCAGGTTGTACTGCCCAGGGAGTCCTGGGGTTTGTGCCAGCCCACTGATGGGTGAGGCCAGGTCCCAGGGTGATGCTGTCCACCTGGTGGATGCGTTAGCTTCCAGCACTAATAGGCTAGTGCGAGGACTAAAAAATGGTGCTTGCCTGCACCAATGTGCTCATGGTGCAATGAGCCCTCCAAAACGGCTGCGGCCAGCATCTCTGTCCCCAAGGGAGTCCCAGTTGCCTCCTGTCTCTCTAGGAGGTTCTCCAAGATCAGCAAGAGGGTCTGACCCAGGTTCCTTCAAATTACTGCCTCTGTGCTGAGTCTTGGAACATGTGAGATTTTGCACGAGCCCTTTAAGAGCAGAATCTGTTCCCTACAGCTCTTTGATTCTCACTTCTGTAAGCCCTGCTGGCCTTTAAAGCCAGACACTCATTCTCATTGCAAAACCCCTGGGCTGGGGAGCCAGATGTGGAACTTGGACCCCTCTGCAATTGTGATTATTCTCCTATTTGTGCATTGCCTACCCAGGGGTGTAAGTCTTGATTATACCATGACTCTATAACTCCCTGTCCCATTGTGGTTCCTTCTTTACATCTTTAGCTGTGGAAAACCTTTTCTGCTAGTCTTTAGGTGGTTCTCATTTATAGTTGCTCCATAAAGTGTTGTAATTTAGGTGTGCCCATGGGAGGAGGTGAGCGCAGGGTCTTCCTACCCTGCCATCTTAGCCACACCTCCAGGATCTGAGGACTTTGGCTTTGATTCTCCATGCAGTGAAGGGTAAGGAGTAGGTTGTGGGCAAAGCGACAGAAGAGTGAAGACCAAAAGCATTCTCAGAAGATGACTCTTGCTGGGATGTGTCAGGCTACGGGGGACACTAGGACAAAGAGTGATGCCATTGATCATGGGACCTGAGCACCTGCTCTGTGTTGCATGCTATTACAGATCCCTGAAACAGCCTGCAAAGGGGGGTTAACTATACTCACTCTGCAGATGGGGAGACCGAGACCCAGGAGAGTTAAACCCTCTTCCTACATCACATGGTTTGTAAGTGAAGGAGCCTAAGTACAAATCTAGGTTATCCCGAATCCCTGCCCCTTCTCTTTTTTCCAGGAGAGGAAGAGCCAAGATCCTGGGGGCAGAAGGAGGCAGTTGCGGAGGCCCCTGCAATGGCTCAGTTCTACAACAGGTGTGGGAGGAACCTCACTTCTGTCTTCCTGATGCAGTGGCTTTCTTTCTGATCCTCCTCATGGCCCTTGCGTTTGAATTCTAGAATTCTCACCTAGAATGCTCTCTCCTCTGCTCTTCCCGGCCTGCCTCCTTCTCAACTCCTGCATCTCAGCCCAATATCTCCTTCCCAGAAAGCTTCCCCATCTGCCCGCCTTCCTCAGTGACTGCCATCCCACCACCCTGTTTTATTGCCTTAATTTCCCAAAGTTACTACCTAAAATGACCTTGTTTACTTTTTAATTTTCTTATGTCTGTTTTGCTTTCCACTGTCACCTCAGTGACATATCTTATTCTCAATAAATACTTGCTGAATACATGAATTTAGAAGAATTTAAAAGGGAAAAGAATTCCCAGATTCCTGGCTTGTCACTTAACCAGAGTTGAGCGGCAGAAATTAAAAGAAAAAGTAGAAGGAAGAACTCTAAACCAGAAACAATTTTCTTGCGTTATTGCTCACTTTCTAAGATGTAGTCCAGAACTCCATGTAGCACGTAAGGTCATTGCACCTCTTGACAGTATTGCTGAACTTGTCAATATTGTCTCAAATTACGTAAAGGAAGAGCACTGAGACAAGATGTGGTGCTACTGTCACTGTGTGTATCTCTTACTGGAGACCACATGGCTCTAATTATTGTGCTTCTCCATAAATGAAGATGTGCCTTCATTAATTCAACCAGACTGGGTGCCTCTCTTGCTTGGCCAAGCTGGCTCAGGCTTTCAAAGAACAGATGACATCATCTTTGCTCAGAAAATGCTCATTGCCCTGGCTGCACGGTGTTTTAGCTCTGATTTTAAAATCAGATGCTCACCCTTGACTTTCTCAACTCTCTGAGCCCGTTGAGCTGGTAATGGCTTTGACCTGGTGCTCACTAGCTTTGTGGAACCTTTCAGGACGAAGTAGGTACACATCACTCTGTCTGTAGAAAGCAACAGGATGGCAGTTGGCTACTGTCTGAGCTGAGAAAAACATATTATGGTCTGAGTTGACATCTTTTGCTGCAGAAACTGGGCTTAAGGACTGACTTTCTCATCAACTCTTTGGGCGGCATAGAAAATGAAAGTAACCTGACTTGAATAATAATAATAATTATAAATATAAATAAAAATTATACATTTATAAATGAATTATAAATACAAATTATAAAAGATAGATATAATTATAAAATAATGCACATTTATTGAATGTGGCAGACCGAATAATGGCTCCTCAGAGATGTCCTTGTCCTAATCTCCAGAATATGTGAATATATTTGGTTACATGGCAAAGGGGAATTAAGATTGCTAGTCATCTGACTTTAAAATAAGGAGGTTGGGCTTCCCTGGTGGCGCAGTGGTTGAGAGTCCGCCTGCCGATGCAGGGGACGCGGGTTCGTGCCCCGATCCGGGAAGATCCCACGTGCCGCCGAGCGGCTGGGCCCGTGAGCCATGGCCGCTGAGCCTGCGCGTCCGGAGCCTGTGCTCCGCAACGGGAGAGGCCACAGCAGTGAGAGGCCTGCTTACGGCAAACAAACAAACAAACAAATAAATAAATAAAATAAAATAAGGAGGTTATCCTGGATTATCTAGATGGGCCCAAAATAATTAGAAGAATTCTTTAAAGTGGAGGATGGAGGCAGAAGAGACCAGAGTATGTCTCTGAATCAGCAGAGCTTGTGAGAACCTCAGGCCCACCTCAGACCAAGTGAGTCATGATCTTCATTGGAAGAGGATCCCTAGGACCTGGGAGAATAGCTTCTCCAAACTCGGGCCGATGATTGTCACCAGACCTCCTAATTTTTCCAGAGAAGCCAGGAAATCGGGATTTTTATGCGAAATGTCTTAATTTTTTAATTCTTTGTAAGATAAGCACAAAATTTGGCCTGTGGGCCACTGCTTTGCAACCCCTGCTCTATTATACTTCACTCTACTTCTTTGAAAGACTTGGGAATCTGGCCCTGGTTTGAGCATTGGTGAGATGGTAATATTGAAGAAATCACTTCTCTTTTGCCATTGCCAACTCACTCATCTGCAAAAGGAAGCTGGATAATAACACCCATTGCTTTATCTCTCATGAATGTTGGAAGCAGTGGGTTTAGTGCATTCTTCTCAGATGCAAACTCAGGTGTTCATTTCAAATCATTTTTATTAGAGAGTCAGTTAAATAAGCATTAGCATCAAACACTGTTGGCCTACAGTACTATGGATTTCTAAAATTTGCAATGGAATAGAAATAAAGCCATAAACCCCAATGTAGTTTAAATTAATTATTCCTATTTAATGTGACAGATGGCTGCTGCTTTGCTGCTGTGATCTTGAAGCCTGAGACACAAACAGGGCTCTGAGTGCAGTGGCTGATGGACCTTTGGGTTCAATATGCTTAGGCTGTGCGAGTCATATGGGGTATCCCAGTCCTCACACCACTGTCTCTGTTTACATCCTGCAATTTTATTCATAGGGAGTCTGTGACATCATTTGGTCCTCACAGGTCACAAACTCATGTCTGAGCTGGGATGTTGGCCTTTGTTCCATGGAGTCAACACATTCTACACCTTAAAGCAAGCACAGGCACTGAAATCCCACAGCTGTCTTCTACTCTATACTGGTCACCCCAGTGCCCCACAGCCAACTCTCAAGCTTATATTAATTTTAAGCAGATTATCAACAAAATGAAAATGAAATTTAAAACCCTTGTTGACATCCCAGGACCCTCAGAAGATAATTGTGGATCCCCTAGGGCTCACAACCCAGTTTACGGAACAGCAGGACGAGGGAGAAAAGCAAAGCCTCCACAGAGGGACTGGCCCGAGCCTGCATTGCTCCTCTGCCCAGAACACACTGCGACATCTCAGGCAAGACCCCCACCACTGAGCCTGGGTCTCCTCATCTGTAAAGTGAGGATAGCAACAGTACTTACTTTGCAGAGTTTTTGTTAAGACCAGGTGTAATGTTATTAAAAGTGCCTGGACCCAAGCCACAGTGGCCTCTGTTATTGTGGTGAAGATCACAGGCAATGATGAAGGTGGAAGTGTTTTGAAGACTGTAAATGGTTGTTTAGACGTTAGTGTTCTGTTATTATATCAAGATGCTGGTTAAAAACTAAGATGAGGGCTTCCCTGGTGGCGCAGTAGATGAGAGTCCACCTGCCAGTGCAGGGGACACGGGTTCGTGCCCCGGTCCGGGAAGATCCCACATGCCGCGGAGCGGCTGGGCCCGTGAGCCATGGCCACTGAGCCTGCGCGTCCGGAGCCTGTGCTCCGCAACGGGAAAGGCCACAGCAGTGAGAGGCCCGCGTACCACAAAAAACAAAACAAAACAAAACAAACAAACAATCAAAACAAAAATAACTAAGATGAGCTTAAAGTATGACCTTCTTCTGGAGATGTGCCTTTCAAAGAGATGCATGCATTAAAGCTAAAGTGATACAGCTTGGCAGGAAAATTTTTGTGTGGCTAAGTGGTATGGTAGGGATATTTTCAACATGAAGGGGCTTTGATAAGCATACTGTGCAAGCCAATTGGCCCAGGAGATATATTCTTAGGTTATAATTTGGTTCCCAGGGTGGGACGGCATATTTGATGAACAGCTTCTCCTTTCTAAAGGAAGTGGCATCTGCCAATATGAATTCTGAGTTCTTTGCTTACTGATTAGAGGGGCATGTCAGCTCTTTAGTCCCCTATTTTTAATAAGTGTTTCTTTCATTGAAAGCCAAGTCCTAAGTAATTCACCTCTCCCCACCCTGTTCCCAAAAATATCATCATTGCCAGCTGCCCCTTCATTCCAGGAGTGGTTTTATAGAGAGACCAAAGTGCTTCTGAAATCGCAAGTGACTCCATTGTGGTACCTTTTTACCTGTTTGATTTAAATGTCCATAAACATGAACCCACTATGTAAACCACACCCCTCCCCTTGACACACAGTGGCTGAGGTCTTCTCTCTTGGTCTAGGACAGCTTCCCTATTCTTCCTGGTGAGAGCAAGTGGCCATGTCCACATAAGGGCCACCTGTCCTGCTCTGGCCTTCCTGCTTTCATCTCTGCTTCTCGGCTCCATCTCTTAAGCTTGAGATTTTAACAGGGACTCTCCTGGGCCTTGACTCTAGGCTTCATATTTATAGCACTTTCAAGTGGTATTTTCAAGACTGGAGGAAGCACGCATGAGGGACAGAACCATACCTTCACTGGGCTACATGGCATCTTCAGGGTTTGATCCAGTCCAGACAAAGAATTTAGCCAATTGCTTGGGCCCACTGCAGCAAAAGTGGCTTACAGCAGGCACCCAGCTATGAAATGAAGGTCAGTTCTTTTGTCACTTAACAGAGAAGACATAGTAGTAAAACTGCATTCTTACAGACAGCTATAGCCCATTCTCTGTGCTAATTATAAAATGGAAGTCATGAGAAAGAGAATTTTAATGGACTGGAAATTGCTACAAATGCTTATTCTGAAATGTTATAAATTTTACTAATACAATGTATCCAGGAGCATAACAGTCTGTAAACACGGGTGATTAGGGTCACCTTCTATTATGTTCCTTTGTCAGTTGTTGACAAATTGTACCATGTGTATTCACTTACTCTTTATTTTTTCATTCATTCATTCAGCAAACCTTTATTAGCATTTACTAAGTCTGAGACTTAGACTTGGATTACAGTGATGAATTACGCAGTCCAAGAAACAGTGGTGGCCGCAGTGTGAGGAAAACTGAGGAGGAGTTTGGGTCTTGAGTATCAGGTGACCAGATGGTTTTTATTATCAGGCAGAGGCTGGCAATACCTGTCAACTGAAAATGTTCATTCTTCTTCCTAAGTTTCTAAGAGGTCTTCTCATGACCTCTCATGAGAGGTCATCTCTCATCTCATCCTCATGAGTGGATGTTGAATTTTGTCAAATCCTTTTATTGCATTTTGAGATAAGTATATGACTTGTATTATTTAGTCTGTTAATATGGTGAATTACAATGATTGATATTCAAATAATAATCCGGCCAGAGGCTGGCCTTAGTTATGGTGAGAAGTGCACAGATTGATCATACATTGGGAGGTGGAATCAACAGCCAATTAGGCTAAAAAAAGAAAGCATCCTCTATGAGGTCTGGCCTGACTTACTAGATGCTGACTGAGGTCAGGGACCATAGCCTCCGTAACAAGTAAAATACGATTTGCCTTGTACTGTCTCTTCTGCAAGTATTTTACTTAGGAGCCTCAGGTCAGGGTAGGATTTCATCGTTCCAGGGACCCTGATTAATAACAACATTATGAATTCATTTGCTTTTCCTCCCTCCTTCCATCCTTCCCTCCTATCTCCTTTCTTCATTTTCACAAACATTTAATGAGCATGGGCTACACCTTAAGTACTAGAATGTTCAAGGAGGGATTACATTAGTGAATAAAGAAGATCAAGTCTCAGCTGTCATGAAACTTAGGTCCTAGCAGGTGGAGACAATGAGGGAAGAAGAAAAATATTTTGTAGTTTTCATTGTACAGAATTTGCACACATTTAATTAAAGTTATACCTAAGTGGTTCATATTTTAAAATGCTGTTTAAGTGGCATTTATTTAAAAAATACTAATCTCCATTTATTCATTGTTGGCATATGAAAATACAGTAGATTTTTGTGTATCAACCTGTAGCCTTTGACTTTGCTGCACTCACTAGTTATTTCCAGTTGCTTTCAAAAATAGATTCCTTAAGATTTTCTACATAGATGATCATAGAAACTGCAGCTAAACAGTTCTTCCTTTCCATTAGGTGTGTCTTTTATTTCTTTTGCTTACCTGATTGCATTAGCTAGTACTTCCAGGACAATATGCTAACTAGGAGTGATGAGAGGGGACATCCTTGTCTTGTTCTGATCTTAAAAGGAAAATATTCAGTCTGTCACCGTTGAATGTAAAGTTAGTTGTAGGTTTTTTTTTGTAGATTTTATTCTTTTAATTGGGTTGAAGATGTTCATTTCTCTTCCTAGGTTTCTAAGAGGTCTTCTCATGAATGGATGTTGAATTTTGTCAAATGATTTTATTGCGTTTTGAGATAAGTATATGGCTTGTATTATTTTGTCTGTTATTGTGGTGAATTACAATGCTTGATATTCAAATAATAAAAATGTTCTTCCATTCTTTTGATAAAATCTACTTAGTCATAAAGAATTACAATTTTAAAATATTGATGGATTATATTTATAATTTTTTGGTTAAGAATTTTTGCATCTGTATTCCTGAGTATTAGTCTGCTCAGACTGCCATAACAAAATACCTTAGACTGGGTGACTTAAACAACAGAAATTTATTTTCACACAGTTCTGAAGGCTGGAGAGTCTAAGACAAAGGTTTTCCAGGGTGGGGTTTCTGGTAAAATCTCTCTTCCTGGTTTGCAGATGGCTTCCTTCTCAATACGTCCTCACATGGCACAGAGAGAGAGAGAGAGAGAGAGAGAGAGAGAGGGACAGAGAGAGAGAGAGAGAGGGACAGAGAGAGAGAGGTGGGGTGGAGGGAAGAGAGATCTGGTGTCTCTGCCTCTTTTATAAGGATATCCGTTCTATTGAGTCAGAGCACCACCTTTCTGACCTCATTTAACATTTGTTACATCCTTAAATGCTGTCACACAGCTGGGTTAGGGTTTCAACACATGGATTTTTTTTTAATATATATATCTTTACGGCTTCCCTGGTGGCACAGTGGTTGAGAGTCCTCCTGCCGATGCAGGGGACGCGAGTTCGTGCCCCGGTCCGGGAAGATCCCACATGCCGCGGAGCGGCTGGGCCCATGAGCCATGGCCGCTGAGCCTGCGCGTCCGGAGTCTGTGCTCCGGAACGGGAGAGGCCACAACAGTGAGAGGACCGCATACCGAAAAAAAAAAAAAAAAAAAAAAAAAAAAAAAAAAAATATATATATATATATATATATATATATCTTTATTGGAGTATAATTACTTCACAATGTTGTGTTAGTTTCTGCTGTACAACAAAGTGAATCATCTGTATGTATACATATACTCCTCATATCCCCTCCATCTTGAGCCTCCCTCCCACCTCTCTAGGTGGTCACAAAGCCTCAAGCTGATCTCCCTATGCTATGTGGCAACATCCCACTAGCCATCCATTTTACATTTGGTAATGTATATATGTCAATGATACTCTCTCACTTTGTCCCAGATTCCCCTTCCCCCCGTGTCATCAAGTCCATTCTCTACGTCTGCATCTTTATTCCTGCGCTACCACTAGGTTCATCAACACCGTTTTGTTAGATTCCATATATGTGCATTAACATCCGGTATTTACTTTTCTCTTTTTGACTTAACTTCATTCTGTATGACAGACTCTAGGTCCATCCACCTCATTACAAATAACTCAGTTTTGTTCCTTTTTATGGCTGAGAAATATTCCATTGTATATATGTGCCACATCTTCTTTATCCATGCATCTGTTGTTGGACATTTATGTTGTTTCCATGTCCTGGCTATTGTAAGTAGTGCTGCAATGAACATTGTGGTACATGTATCTTTTTGAATTATGGTTTTCTCAGGGTATATGCCCAGTAGTGGGATTGCTGGGTCATATGGTAGTTCTATTTTTAGTTTTTTAAGGAACCTCCATACTGTTCTCTACAGTGGCTGTATCAATTTACATTACCACTAATAGAGCAGGAGGGTTTTCTTTTCTCCACATCCTCTCCAGCATTTATTGTTTGTAGATTTTTTGGTGATGGCCATTCTGACCGGTGTCAGGTGATACCTCATTGTGGTTTTGATTTGCATTTCTCTAGTGATTAGTGATGTTAAGCATCTTTTCATGTCTTTGTTAGCAATTTGTATGTCTGCTTTGGAGAAATGTCTATTTAGGTGTTTGCCCATTTTTGGATTGGGTTGTTTGTTTTTTTTTGATATTGAGCTGCATATGCTGCTTGTATATTTTGGAGATTAATCCTTTGTCAGTTGCTTCGTTTGCAAATATTTTCTCCCATTCTGAGGGTTGTCTTCTCGTCTTGTTTATGGTTTCCTTTGCTGTCAACACATGGATTTTTTGAGGACATAATTCAGTTCATAGCAAGGAAGGATATGGATCTGTAATTTTCTCTTTTTTTAAGTTTTTTAAAAAAATTCATTTATTTTTATTTATTTATTGTTGGCTGTGTTTGGTCTTCGTTGCTGTGCATGGGCTTTCTCTAGTTGCAGTGAGCAGGGGCTACTCTTCATTGTGGTACACAGGCTTCTCATTGTGGTGGCTTCTCTTGTTCCGGAGCATGGGCGCTAGGCTTGTGGGCTTCGGTAGTTGTGGCTCACAGGCTCTAGAGAGCAGGCTCAGTAGTTGTGGTGCACAGGCTTAGTTGCTCTGTGGCGTGTGGGATCTTCCCAGACCAGGGCTCAAACCCATGTCCCCTGCATTGGCAGGCGGACTATTTTTTTTTTAAATTTGTTTATTTTATTTTATCTATTTTATTTTGGGCTGTGTTGAGTATTTGCTGCTGCATGCAGGCTTTCTCTAGTTGCGGCAAGTGGGGGCCACTCTTAGTTGTAGTGTGCGGGCTTCTCATTGTGGTGGTTTCTCTTGTAGTGGAGCACAGGCTCTAGGCATGTGGGCTTCAGTAGTTGCAGCACATGGGCTCAGTAGCTGTGGCTCACAGGCTCTAGAGTGCAGGCCCAATAGTTGTGACACATGGGCTTAGTTGCTCTGTGGCATATGGGATCTTCCCGGACCAGGGTTCAAACCCATGTCCGCTTCATTGGCAGGCGGATTCTTAACCACTGCTGCACCAGGGAAGTCCCTGATCTGTACTCTTCTTTTCTGGATATTTGTCTGATTTTTGAATCAGGGAAATGTTAGTATTAAATAGGTTCTATTTTCTCAAAGAATTTGTATAGAAGTGATATTATTTTTTTCTTAAATACATTTTAGAATCAGCTTGTTGATATCCATAATATAACTTGCTGCAATTTTTATTGGGATTTTATTGAATTTATAGATCAATCTGGGAAGAACTAGTAACTTGACAATATTGAGTCTTCCGATACATGAACATGGAAACTTTCTCCATTTATCTGATTCTTTTTTTTTTTTTTTTTTTTTTTGCGGTACACGGGCCTCTCACTGTTGTGACCTCTCCTGCTGCAGAGCACAGGCTCCGGACGCACAGGCTCAGCGGCCATGGCTCACGGGCCTAGACAGACCTGGCCGGGCCTAGCCGCGCCGCGGCATGTGGGATCTTCCTGGACTGGGGCACGAACCCCTGTCCCCTGCATCAGCAGGCAGACTCTTAACCACTGTGCCACCAGGGAAGCCCCATTTATTTGATTCTTGTTTGAATTTGTTCATCGGTGTTGCTTTTCTCTAATGATTGGTGATGTCGAGCAACTTTTCGTGTGTTTTTGGCTATTTTTCTCCAGCTTTCTAAAGATTAGTGTTTATATGGTATATATTTTCCATCTTTTCCTTTTTTTCTTCCAGTTTTATTGAGACATAATTGATATACAGCCCTGCATAAGTTTAAGATGTATAGCATAATGATTTAACTTACATATATAATGAAATAACTACCACAATATGTCATGAACATCCATCACCTCATACAGATACAAAATAAAAGACAAAGAAAAATATTTTTCCTTTGTGATGAGAATTCTTAGCATTTACTCCCTTACCAACTTTCATATGTAACATACAGCAGTGTTAATTATATTTATCATGCTCTATTACATCCCTAGTATTTATTTATCTTAATTCCTGATGCACTACATTGTGATTCAATATTTGTATATATTACAAAATCATCACCGTGATAAGTCTATTTACCATCTGTCACCATACAAAGATACTACATTATTGTTGACTATATTCCCCACAATGTACATTCCATTCCCATAACTCATTTATTTTGTCACTGTAACCATCCTTTCCTTTTTATAGCATTCACCATATTTATTCAGAAAATATATTCTTTTTTTAAATTAAATTAAGGTATAGTTGATTTATAATATTATATTAGTTTAAGGGGCAAAACACAGTGATTCAATATTTTTATAGATTATAACTCCATTTAAAGTAATTATAAAACATTAGCTATATTCCCTGTGATGTACAATGTATCCTTCAGCTTATTTATTTTATACATAATAGTTTGTACCTCTTAATCCCCTATCACTACCTTGTCCATCCCCCTTTCCTCTCCCCACTGGTAACCACTAGTTGGTTCTCTACATCTGTTAGTCTGTTTCTGTTTTATAATATTCATTTTTTTTTTATATTTCAGATTCCACATATAAGTGATAACATACAGTGTTTGTCTTTCTCTGTCTGACTTATTTCACTAAGCATAATATCCTCCAGGTTAATTCATGTTGTTGCAAATTTCAAAATTTCATTCTTTTTTTAAGGCTGAGTAAAATATATATACCACATTTTCTGTATCCATTCATCTGTTGATGGACACTTAGGTTGCTTTCATATCTTGGCTATTGTTTTTGCTTTTTTGGTTGTGCCGATGGCATGCAGGATCTTAGTTCCCCTACCAGGGATTGAACCCATGCCCCCTGCAGTGGAAGTGCAGAGGCTTAACCACTGGGACTGCCAGGCAAGTCTCCGTATCTTGGCTATTGTAAATAATGTTGCTATGAACATTGGGGTGCACGTATCTTTTTGAATTAGTGTTTTCGTTTTCTTCAGATATATGCCCAGGAGTGAAATTGCTGGATCATATGGTAGTTCTATTTTTAGTTTTTTTAGGAACCCCCATGCTGTTTTCCACAGTGACTGCACCAATTTATAATCCCACCAACAGTGTACTGGGGTACCCTTATCTCCACATCCTGGCAACATTTGTTATTTTTAGACTTCTTGTTGATAGCCATTCTTGTTGATAGAGGTGATAGCTCACTGTTGTTTTGATTTCCATTTCTCTGATGATTACTGATGCCGAATATCTTTTCATGTTCCTTTTGGCTATCTGTATGTCTTCTTTGGAAAAGTGTATATTCAGGTCTTCTTCTCATTTTTAAATCAGGTAGTTTGGTTTTTTTTGATATTGAGTTGTATGAGCTGTTTATACATTTTGGATATTAACCCTTTATTGGTCATATCTTTTGCAAATATTTTCTCCCATTCAGTAGATCGTCTTTTCATTTTGTTGATAGTTTCCTTTTCTATGCAAAAGCTTCTAAGTTTAATTAGGTGTCGTTTCTTTATTTTAAAAAATCCTTGGCTTTTAATCTGTTTGTGTCTTTATAGAGTAGGTTGCTTGCAGCATATAGTTGTGTCTTAATTTTTAGTCAAATCTGGTAAAGTTTATCTTTTAATTGAATTCTGTAGACAATTATTATTGATGTAAATATTGGTATGTTTGGGTTTAAATCTACTGTCTCGCTATATTTTTTCTCTTTGTTAAATCCATTTCTTGTTTATTTTTTCTTTCCCTGTCTTCTTTTGGATTAGCTGAGTTTTTAAAAATGTATATAATTCTGGGCTTCCCTGGTGGTGCAGTGGTTGGGAGTCCGCCTGCTGATGCAGGGGATGCGGGTTCGTGCCCCAGTCCGGGAAGATCCCACATGCTGTGGAGTGGCTGGGCCTGTGAGCCATGGCCGCTGAGCCTGCGCATCCAGAGCCTGTGCTCCACAACGGGAGAGGCCAGAACAGTGAGAGGCCCGCATACCGCAAAAAAAAAAAAAAAAAAATTAATATAATTCCATTTTATCTCCATATTTGCTTATTAGACATCTTGTTTGTGTTACTTTTTAAAGTTGCTCTAGGGTTTACAATAAATGCCTCTAACTTACTGAAATCAACCTTCAAATAACATTACATCACTTTGTGTTGTGTTAAACTCTTATAACTGTATAATTCAATTTCACTGCATCTTGTCCTATGTGGTGTTATGTTACTTCTAATAATTGTTGTTAATTTTGCTTTAAAGAATTACTTTTAAAGAGTTTAATAAATGAGAAAAATGTCTTTTATATGTAACCCCATATTTACCACCTCCACCGCTCTTCATTCCAAATTTCCATTTGATATCACTTTCTCTTTTCCTGAAGAACTTTTCCTAAATAACATTTCTTGTTGAATATTTAGGCTGATAATGTTTGTAAGAGAAATTATTTACTTTATATTCATTTTGAAAGCGATTTTCTCTGAGTGTAGTAATGTAGGTTAATAATTATTTTCTCTTCCCCCCCCCGCCCAGTACATAAAACGTTGTTCTCTGACTTATGTAATTTCTGATGAAAAGTAGGCTGTCATTCTTATCTTTGTTCCCTTGTGTATAATGTCTGCAATGTTCTGTGTGTAATGTTTTTGTTGCTTCAAGGATTTTATCTTTATTGTCAGTTTTGAGTAATATGATAGTGATGCTTTTCTTTGTTTATTCTTCATGGTGTTCTCCTAGGTTCTTGGATTTGTGGGTTTTCAAAATGGGAAACATTTGGCCATTATTTCTTCAAATATTTTTTCTGTCCCTTCTACCCATGGTCCTGCCATCCACATCCTTTTGGAACCCCTTTTATGTGCATATTAGACCACTTGATATTACCAAATATTGTCCAATATGTGAAAACCAAATTTTTTTTTTTTTTTTTTTTTTTGCGGCACGCGGGTCTCTCACTGTTGTGGCCTCTCCCGCTGGGGAGCACAGGCTCTGACGCACAGGCTCAGCGGCCATGGCTCACGGTCCCAGCCACTCCAAGGTATGTTGGATCTTCCCAGACCGGGACACGAACCCGTGTCCCCTGCATCGGCAGGCGGACTCTCAACCACTGCACCACCAGGGAAGCCCAAGAAAACCAAATTTTAATATATTTTATGTTTTGCTAGTTGTTTAAAGTGGGAATATACATTCTCTTCCTGTTACTCCATTGTAGCCAGAAGCATACTGCCTTATCTCCATTTTTTTTTGTTTCCTCCATTTAATGTTACTGCAACTCAGAATAAATCATTACTACCCAAAGAGACATGTATGGTTAACCTACACTTGATACAATCAGATTTCAAATACTTTAAAATAGTATACACACTTATTGTCTTTAATAGCTGTAAATCTACACAGTATCTAGAATTGTTTCAATTTGCTGATGAATTATAGACTTTTAACTTAGGGGAGGAGTAGGGGGTGGGGAAGGTGTGTGCATTGAAGAGAGAACATATTCCTTAGAGCAGTGATTTCCACCAGAGCTGCGTATTTTTTTTATTGGCATATAATTGCTTTACAATGTTGTGTTAGTTTCTGCTGTACAACAAAGTGAATCAGCTATTTGTATACCTATGTCCCCTCTCTCTTGGACCTCCCTCCCACCCCCACCCCCTGTCCCACCTATCTAGGTTATCACAGAGCACCGAGCTGAGCTCCCTGTGCTATACAGCCAGTCCCCACTAGCTATCTATTTTACATATGGTAGTATATTTATATCAAACCTGATCTCCCAATTTGTCCCATCCTTCACTTCCCCCACTGTGCCCACGTGTCCATTCTCTACATCTACGTCTCTATTCTTGCCCTGCAAATAGGTTCATCTGTACCACTTTTCTAGATTCCACATATATGTGTTAATATATGATATTTGTTTTTCTCTTTCTGGCTTACTTCACTCTGTATGACAGACTCTAGGTCCATCCACATATCTACAAATGACTCAATTTCATTCCTTTTTATGGCTTAGTAATATTCCATTGTATATATGTACCATATCTTCTTTATCCATTCATCTGTTGTTGGACATTTAGGTTGTTTCCATGTCCTGGCTATTGTAAATAGTGCTGCCATGAACATTGAGGTACATGTGTCCTTTTGAATTGTGGTTTTCTCAGGGTATATGCCCAGTAGTGGGATTGCTGGGTCATATGGTAATTCTACTTTTAGTTTTTTAAGGAACCTCCATACTGTTCTCCACAGTGGCTGTATCAATTTATATTCCCACCAACAGTGCGGGAGGGTTCCCTTTTCTCCACACCCTCTCCAGTATTTACTGTTTGTACATTTTTTTGGTTAAGGCCCTTCTGACTGGTGTGAGGTGATAACTTCATTGAAGTTTTGATTTGCATTTCTCTAATAATTGGTGATGTTGAGCATCTTTTCATGTGCCTCTTGGCCATCTGTATGTCTTCTTTGGTGAAATGTCTATTTAGGTCTTCCATCCATTTTTTAATTGGGTTGTTTGTTTTTTTAATATTGAGCTGCATGAGCTGTTTGTATATTTTGGAGATTAATCCTTTGTCCATTGCTTCATTTGCAAATATTTTCTCCCATTCTGAGGGTTGTCTTTTCAACTTGTTTATGGTTTCCTTTGCTGTGCAAAAGATTTAAGTTTAATTAGGTCCCATTTGTTTATTTTCAATACTCTAGGAGGTGGGTCAAACAAGATCTTGCTGTGGTTTATGTCAAAGAGTGTTTTTCCTATGTTTTCCTCTAAGAGTTCTATAGTGTCTGGTCTTATATTTATGTCTTTATCCAATTTTGAGGCGTTTTTTTATGTATGGTGTTAGGTAGTGTTCTAATTTCATTCTTCTGCATGTAGCTGTCCAGTTTTCCCAGCACCACTTATTGACTGAAGAGGCTGTCTTTTCTCCATTGTATGTTCTTTCCTGCTTTGTCATAAATTAGGTGACCATATGTGCATGGGTTTATCTCTGGGCTTTCTATCCTGTACCATTGCTCTATGTTTCTGTTTTTGTGCCAGTACCATACTGTCTTGATTACCGTAGCTTTGTAGTATAGTTTGAAGTCAGGGAGCCTGATTCCTCCAGCTCCATTTTTCTTTCTCAAGATTGCTTTTGCTATTTGGGGTCTTTTGTATTTCCATACAAATAGTAAAATTTTTTGTTCTAATTCTCTGAAGAATGCCATTTTTAATTTGATAGGGATTGAATTGGAGCTGTCGATTGCTTAGGGTAGTATAGTCATTTTCACAGTATTGATTCTTCCAATCCAAAAACATGGTATATTTCTCCATCTGTTTATGTTATCTTTGATTTCTTTTATCAGTGTGTTATAGTTTTTTGAGTACAGGTCTTTTGCCTCCTTAGGTAAGTTTATTCCTACGTATTTTATTCTTTTTGTTGCAATGGTAAATGGGATTGTTTCCTTAATTTCTCTTTCTGATTTTTCATTGTTAGTGTATAGAAATGCAAGAGATTTCTGTGCATTAATTTGGTATCCTGCAACCTTACCAAACTCATTGATTAGTTCTAGTAGTTTTCTGGTGGCATCTTCTGGATTTTCTATGTGTAGTATCATGTCATATGCAAACAGTGACAGTTTTACTTCTTCTTTTCCA